>JACEGR010001548.1:0-162760 GCA_014170235.1 Listronotus bonariensis | reverse complement strand
GTACACTCAATCACGCGTTCTTGGAACGTCCCGCTCCAATCGCGCGTTCGGGACAGAGGACTGGAGCGTGGCGCGCTAAGATCGTTGCAGTAAAAAGAGACATGGTTTTATCCTTCATTCTTTCTCGCGGCCTAAAACGGCAAGGGTTTATCCCGTGTGTGTGAACAACAAAAGTGTATTGTATCTCGCGTGATTGGCACGGCGTTTGGAATTTCAGGTAAGTTGGAAATTTTTGTTAACTTTTTACAAATTTTATATGTTAAAAAATATTTTAGGGATGAATATTGAAAAGAAAAGAATTATTGCCATCGCTGCTATGTATACTTACTACAGAATTTTAAAAAGAAGGACAAAAAGCGTTATAAAAGAACATGGATTAAGAAGTGGAAAAAAGATCGGGACCTATACGGGCATATGCCCCTTGTTCACGAACTGAAAGAAAATTATCCTGACGACTACAAAAACTATTTGAGAATGGATTCACAAACATTTGATAAATTATTGACAATGATAACACCTAAAATAATTAAACAGGATACAGTTATGAGGCAGAGTATTTCGCCAGAGGAGCGATTAGCGGCAACACTTAGGTTTTTGGCAACTGGGCGTTCTTTACAAGATTTGAAGTTCAGCACAGGAATTGGTGCTTCAACTCTTTGTGATTTGATTCCAGAAACTTGTCGAGCTATATATGAGTCTTTGAAGGACGAGTACATGAAGGTGAGTTTATTTCATACCTCGTTTCATACATAATTCTACAGGGTGGGGAAAAGTATGGAAAACCCCAAAAAGCTGCAAAATCATCATCAAATTTCTCGTTAAAAATTACATAAGAACCGGTCTTTATTATTTCTGTTTTGCTTAAAACTTAGCAGCTTTTAGGGGTTTCCATACTTTTTCCCCACCCATTACTTTCTCAATTTGAGTTCGCGAAATGATACGCATCATAACATTAATTACATGAGTTTGAAAATAAACACCAAATTATGAAAATGAACTTTATTTCAATAAATGCATTAACAAACAAACTAGTAATACTAAGATCTTATTTTGTATTGTTTATAAAATCAGAAGAGTTCTCATAAAATAACGTAGCAGTATTCTGGGAATTATTATCTGCAACTGCAGTTGCTGTGTGGTGTGAATACTGCGTCTGCCAGGAATGACAAACCTCTACAGGTGTGTAAGAAAATGAACTTGGTGGACGTGAGGCGTTACTGCTGCAGTCTGTCGAGAGAGATGGTTTAAATCCATCAGATATGTTGGTTTCTTGTGATAAAGTACCCAACAAACCCTTTGTTAGTACTTGATTAATAATACTCTCAGCGTATATTGCTTGAGTTGGTTGCATTCTCTGCAATTTCTTGGCAACGCTAACTCCGACAGCGTCAAATTCGGTAATAGGCATACTTGGTTGAGAGCCCAATGCTGTTTTGCAAAAATCAAAGAATTCCTTGCTTTCAGTGGACATATGTATTTTTCTCTTATTTGCTCTTTGACAAGTATCTTTTTTCTTTAATGTACTCGTGGATGGCGATGCAGTACTCTAAAAAAAAGATTAAATTAATTTTAGTTTATTAATTAGTGTTTTTGTTTTTAGTTCCCGACTAGTAAAGAAGAATGGATTGATATTGCTAAAGGATTTGAAAATAAGTGGCAGTTTATTAATTGTGGAGGTGCTTTAGACGGAAAGCATATAAGGATTGTCCCTCCTCCACACTCAGGAGCACAATATTATAATTATAAGAATTTTTATTCAATTGTTTTGATGGCCCTGGTGAACTCCAACTACGAGTTCATTTTTGTTGATGTTGGAAAAAATGGTAGGCTATCAGATGGTGGTGTAATTGAATACACCGAGTTCTACAGAAAGTTGCTGAAGTCGAAACTAAATTTACCAGATGAAACTGAAACAAGAAATAATTTACCCTATGTGTTCCTTGGAGACGAAGCATTTAGCCTAGGTGAACATTTTCTCAAACCATTTCCACAAAAGGACCTAAATTACCAGAAACGCATCTTTAATTATAGGTTATCCAGAGCTAGGAATGTGTCAGAAAATGCATTTGGCCAAATAGCTGCGAAATTCAGAATTCTGCACACAGCAATAAACATGGCTCCAATCAAAATAATATATGTAGTGTTAGCCATTTGCACACTACACAATTTTTTGATAAAACTAAAAACACCGTATGCAAATAATTTCACGATTGATAATTATTGTAATACTAATGGGCAGGTTCAAATGGAGGACTGGAGAAGCGAAAGTGTAGAACTGACTAGCCTACAATTGAGAACACCAAGAAATGTTACCTCTTTAGCAAAAGAGGTCCGTGAAGCTTATATGAATTATTTTAATGGAGACGGACGGATAGAATTTCAAGATGAAATGCTTCGAAAAGGAAAAGCATAGAGCCAGGACACATATGAAATGGATTTCGCATAGTAGCAAACTTATGCATAAAACGCTAAACCTAGTTTACCCATAATTTAATAACTAATGTGTAATTTTTAATTTACAATGCGTAAAGTTAAACATGGGGTATCCCATCGGCGTTTTTACTGAAAACGCATTTTTAGTGTGTAAATTTAACGGTGTAATGTGTGGCAACTTTAAACTTTTAAAATTTATGAATTAAGTGAAATTTTAAACTACGCATGTGCGAAACGGTCTAGCTGCCATAATTTATTTTACAGTGCAAAAATCAACATTGCTGAAATTTAAAAAAAACATCTCCATTTAGAATTTGGCTTTTTTAAACTTCATTAATGAGAAATAAATATACTGTGTAAACTTACTTGTGTGCCTTCAATATTTTCCTCTCCGTCTGTAGGTAGAGGCTGTTCTGGTAATTCCTGCTCCAAAATTTGTCCTTCAATTTCATTTTCTTCAATATTATTTATACTGTTAGTCGGCATTTCCTGATCCTTTGTAAAGAGTAGCAAATCATAATACCACAATGAAGGTGTGTAGACGTCGTCAGCAGAAGCACCACTTCTCTTTGACTCTGCTACCTTTTTGACCTCTTTTCGAAAAGATCCTCGCAAGCTCTGAATTTTTTTACGACAAAATCTCGGTTTGCTTCGGGATAAATACTTTCACACAGCTTAACTAATTTGTCATATGCTTCATTTTTTAAATTTTTATTGGTATATTCTTTCGAACGAATTTTCCATAAACATGGATTTGCTTTGTACCCTTCTATGAAGTTAATCATGAAATCTCTGGACCAATAACGGGTGTCAGCCATTTCTAAAACCGCCGTACCTCGCCGCACGCCAATTTTACATAAAAATAAAGCCAAGCTAGTCCCGCGTGATTGGAGCGTCAAGTGCAGCATGCGTTCTAAAACGTTTGGCGCGTATTACCATTCACACACACGTTTATTCGCGCGCGATTGGAGCGGGACGTTCCAAGAACGCGTGATTGAGTGTACGTGTGAATGCCGCTATTGTTTAAATGTCAACATAACCGATTGGTAAATACTGTTTTAGAATTGGTTTTTGCCTAAAATTGATGTTAAAGCCGATTCCTACTTAGGGGTGTTCACCCGTGACGTTTACCCATCAGCTGATTGTCGGGGTTTTTAAGGACACGGGTAAAATCATATCCATTCACATTTGAATTGAAATACACCTTTGGTAGTACCAATCGTTAATTTATGTAGGGAATTTTGTCAAACGTCGTCACCCATTGGGGAAAATTAGAACCAGTCCTAATGTGGCGGGTGGAAACGCACGATCAATTTTAACCACTTAGGCTAGGCGCCCACGGAAGTGGCAAGCGAGTGAAATGGCAGTAAGGTGGTACTGTTTAGGACAATGCAAAACATTAAGTATTATACAGTGTGACCCAGGATAGGTGTTATAAGAGGACAAATGACCCAAAAATATTTGAATTTTAAAACGAAATTTTGGAAAAATTGATCTTATGGGCTAAAACTAAATAATACAAAACTTTACAACGATTGGTATTATACAGGGCGAGGTATAACTAAAAATATAAAAAATCCTGGAAGTAAAGTACTTTTATCAAAATTTTATAAGTAAATGTTGTAAAAAATTAAATTTGATGTCAAAATTTCAAGTTAAAGCATACAAGTAAAAAAAAAGTATTTGTCAATTTTTTATATTACGCATTACAACTTAAATAATAAGCAAAAAAGCAAAATTAAAAAAATAATAATACAGGGTGGCCTACCATATTCGACACGGTCTGTAGCTGGATAACCATGGGGTTTTAAAAAAGTAAATACTGGAACATATACAGGTCGGATAAGACCACAGTATAAAATTATTTTAGTCTATACAGGGTGTCTCAAAAAAGTGTGACGTATCAAAGTTATATTTTTTAAATCGAACACCCTATATTTTATGACGGTTTTAGATTTTACTTTAAAAAATAACTCAAGTTTGCTTATAGTACTAAGTGTCTAATTTTATTCGTTTTTGTGATATTTGATTTTTTTGAAAAATGCAGAGGTAAAATTAAATTTATTTTACTTTAACACTTTTAACACTTTAAACTTTAAAATGTGTTAAATGTAACAAGATTAGAAAAAGTCTGCCATATCATACGTAGGTCAAATCAAGATCAAATATTGTACAGGGTGATCAAAAATAATTTTAATTTTTCAGAAAATCAAATAGCCATATCTCTCTTATTTTAAATGGAACACCCTGTATTTTTTACGTCACATGATGACAAATAAAATAATATTTCAAATGGTGTATAGGTTGCCTATACCTATCTTTTGTGCTTTTTAGTAAAATCTGTTTTTATAAATTTTTAGTCAAAATGTTTATTTAAATTAAAGTTGGCTGTGACATAGCAGCCATTAATATTTTTCTTAAAAAAATAACAACGACCATTTATTGATTACTAGTGTTAAAGTCAGTTTAAAATAAATTACATTGATTTTAAATAAAAACCCTTCTTCTACAACAACAAGATGATATAATACTGGTAGGATGTGAAAAAATGGTTTACTTTAGTCTAGAGTTAATCCTGAAAAATATTCCAGGAGAAACCATCTAATAACCTTAGTAGTTGCTTTAAAAAATTTGACACAGTGATTATGGATAATGGAAGAAACGAGTTATAGGTCACAGAATGTCGTCATAACTGACCAGAGGCGTTATTAGGATTGTTTAAAAACACAAGTTTTATCATTAACACATTTAGCTGAAATAAGTGTTAATGGAAGTAACATTATAAGCAACTAATGAATTTTTTTCTGTGAATTTTAAAAATAGAGACAGATAATACAAAATCTTTTAATTTTGTGCTTTTTTCCTACAAATTTACATTTTGCAATAACGGCTTAGTAAATAGGCATAGCTATATCACAGCCTATTTACATTTAAATAGACATTTGGAATAAAAATATGTTAAAACGGAATTTACTTAAAAAGTATAAAAGATAGGTATAGGCAACCTATACACCATTTGAAAGAACATTTGGTTTGTCATCATGTGATGTAAAAAAATACAGGGTATTCCATTTAAAATAAGAGAGATATTGCAATTTGACTTTCTAAAAAATTGAAATTGTTTTTTGATCACCCTGTATAATCTATGATCTCGATATGACCTACGTATGATAAGGCAGACTTTTCCTAATCTTGTAACAAATTTTAAAGTTTAAGGAGTTTATTATTGTTAAAATAAAATTAATTTAATTGCACCTCTGCATTTTGAAAAAAATTAAAAATCACAAAAACGAATGAAATTAGACACTTGGTACTATTAACAAACTTAAATTATTTTTTATGTAGAATCTAAAACCGTCATAAAATATAGGGTGTTCCATTTAAAAAAACATAAGTTTGATATGTCACACTTTTTTGAGACATCCTGTATAGAGTAAAATAATTTTATACTGTGGCCTTATCCGACCTGTATATGTTTCAGTATTTACTTTTTTTAAACCTCATGGTTATCCAGCTACAGACCGTGTCGAATATGGTGGGCCACCCTGTATTTATTTTAACTATTTTTTTTTAACTTGCTGCCTTAAGCCAAGTGTAGTTATGCACATTAAAAAAATTGACAAAAATGTATATTGTTTTAAACTTTAGTTCATTAAATTTAAATTTTGACATAAAATTTCATATTATACAACATTTAGTTATACAATTTTGTCCCATTTTTAAAAATAAAGGTACTTGCCCTGTATATTACCAGTTTAACTAAAA
This sequence comes from Listronotus bonariensis, assembly GCA_014170235.1. Lineage (NCBI taxonomy): Eukaryota > Metazoa > Arthropoda > Insecta > Coleoptera > Curculionidae > Listronotus > Listronotus bonariensis. The sequence goes on along the minus strand of JACEGR010001548.1, from coordinate 156,562 downwards.
GGAGATTTAAAAAATCAAAACCTTTTGATTTATTTGTAATCTTGTAACACATATCCTGGGGCACACTGTATACATTGTTATAATCGCAACAAAAAATGCTATTTTTTAAGATACTCAGATAGAAAATGTCCCATTTAAAAAAATGCATCTTTGAGTTTTATCTTAAAAATTAAAACATTCATATTTATTTTAGATACGAAACTGGATTTTACGTATAAACTTATTAAACTTTTGTATTTAAAGTTTTTTCATCTCCATAAGTGTCCGACTTATAAGACAATAAAAATTCACGAATTTTGAGAATCACCCTGTCTGTATCTTCTAAACCAATTAAGTTAGCGTAGATCTGATTGCGCCATTAAACTAAACGCTAAAAAGATGGGCACGTATCTTAGTTTTTTGTATCTTTTACCGTTTAGTCTATAGGGATCCCCTTAAAAAGTTGGTGGAAATGGGTATTAACACCAATTTGTATGCAATAAAAAAAAACAATTTTTGAGAAAATCTTTAAAATGTGGTAAATTAGGTTTTTGTTAGCCTATAAAAACTTTATTATATAACTAAAAACTGATTTTAATAATTTTACCGTATTTTAATAATTTTTCAAAAAAATTAAATTGGTTACATACAAAATGCTGGTATGTCTGGATTTAAAATGCGATTTTATAAAAAACGGTTCAAGAGATCGATTCAAATAAGGTTTAAGTACTTAAATATATATATATATATATATATATATATATATATATATATATATATATATATATATATATATATATATATATATATATATATATATATATATATATATATATATATATATATATATATATATATATATATATATATATATATATATATATATATATATATATATATATAAGGAAATTAAAAGGTCAAGGAAAAATGACAAATTTGACGCCTGTGTCAAAAACACATAATTAAAATGAAAAAAGAATTACTAAACTGCTGTTTACCTATATAAAAAGAAGTATTAGTATGCGGTTAACAGTTTAAAGGTTATAATTGTGTTTTTTTTCAGAGACCTCGTATATATTCATTAAAATACCTAGGTGTGTTTGGCATAACAAAACGTTACAACTAATTTTAACTTTTTCCGTTTGGTATCATCAGTGTAATTCAGGACTAGGCATTCAGTCCTTGTTATAACTAGTTTTAACTCAACTACACTATTTTCGAGCTGGTGAAGTTAGGTATACATTTTATTAAAACGCTAATGCTTGTCGAAGAAGTCTTTGGACCACTCGTTCGAACAAGTATAAAGAACAAGAAACCCAAATATGTGTAAATTAAATTTATTTGTTTATAAATAAAAGCATAAAAGCCTTTTAAATTTTTGACATTTGTGAAATAACTTAAACGCGCTTGGGATCAAAAACGTTTTTAACTTATTTCCTTTGTTTAGTCCTTCACTACATTTTACCCCTTGCGAAACAGGACCAATTTGTAGCTAGATAATTTTTAAAAAATATGGCATATTTTTTCCTAATAAGAAAAATACCCGTATATTAATTTTTAAAATTGTAGTTATTTACATAGAAGCGTTTTTTAGTAATATAAAGTTATTGATACTATTGTTGCATGAGGACCAAGAGTAATAACTTTATAAAACATAATTGAGTAACTTAAAGAACTAGTATAAAAGCAATAGAGCTTGCATAAATAATAACAATAATTATTCATTAGGGATAACAATTATTTAAAACTTAATAAAACAGTGACTAATAACTAAAAAATTATATACAAGGTGGTCCCCAAGTAATGGCCCAAAATTTAACTGGAAAATTGTGTACTTAAACTATTGCGATTTACGTAAACTTACTTTATTACGAAAGTTAATATTTACTGACATACATGGTGTGTCAAAATTTAAAAATATTTTTTTATATATTTTATACGTTTTAAATATTGAAATAAAACTCGGTATTTAGAGGTTTTTTGACATAAGTTATTCATATATTATGTTATATATTTTTTTCTCAAAAACGTCGCAACTTTTTTGTGCTTCTCTATATCTGCCATTCGAGTAAAATATTAAACTTTCCCATGATTTCTGCACAAAAAAGGTATACTTTGTAAGAATCGCTCTGAGCAACCGTTTTCTAGATATTCGTGTTTAAAGTCTTTAGTGCTAACCAAAAATGCCTTAAAAACAGCGTATTAAATAGAGAATTATTGCACAGTGAAATAAGGCCAGGCACTAATAATACCGGCCTTATTTTGACATATGAGCTTGCGCAGATGCATAGTAGGATAAGGACTCCCTTAATAAATATAGTGCCTGGCTTTATTTATGTCGGTTTTAGGTCATATTTTAACTTCGGAACTGTTCGTCTAACCGAACGGCTGCCGACCACAAAATCGAAAAGTTTTTAGAAGTAAAAATACTTAAAACCTTGCTTTTTTAAATGTATTTCTGTAATTGTGTTATAAAAACCCTACAACACAAAACAATAAAGAAAAAATACTAAATTTTTTTCCTTTTTTTAGGTTAATGGTACTGTCAACATGATTTTCAATTACTCTAAATTATGGGCACAAGCACTATTTAAATAAGGCCGGTATTAATAATTCCCGAGCTTAAGGCAACTTGCAATAATTCTCAATAACTGCTATATTATTCTTCATATTCATCCATATACTTTTTGGGTGCATTAAACCACTTAAATGTAAATAGAATTATTGCACAGTAAAATAAGGCCAGCCACTAACAATACCGGCCTTATTTTGACATCTGAGCTTGCGCAGATGCATAGTAGAGGTTAAGGGCCCCCTAATAAGTATAGTGCCTGGCTTTATATATGTCGGTTTTAAGTCGTGCCTTATTTTGGTCTTATTTTAACTTTTGAACTGTTCGTCTAACTGAACGGCTGCCGACCACAAAATCAGAAAGTTTTTAGAAGAAAAAATATCCAAATCCTTGCTTTGCTGTAATTGTGTTGAACAAAACCTTTTAACACAAATCAACAAAGAAAATCTAATAAAACATTTTTCTTTTTTTTTTTTTTTGGTTTATGTCAACATTATTTACAATAACTCTAAATTATGGGAACCAGCACTATTTAAATTAGTCCGGTATTAATTCCCGAGCTTAATAAGGCAACTTGCAATAATTCTCTAATAACAAACTTTTAAAACTTTTGTGGCTAACTTCATTCTGAATGTATATTAATAGTTCAAAAGGACTCTGTCACGTGATCAAATGATCATGATCACTTGCAAGTGAAGGAAGTAATGGAAGTGAAACTGATAATTTTTCAAAAGAATACCACTAGTGGAAACTTTTAAAACATAATCCGTAAAGAAACTACTACAACCATTGTTTTGAAACTAACGTGGGTAACTTCATTCTAAATGTTTATGAATATTCCAAATGGCATCTGTAACGTGATCAAATAATTGCAAGTGATAGAACTGATAAAAGTAAAACTGATTATTTTTCAAAAGATTACCACTGTTCTAGAGATCCCTTCTCTTTTACGCACGTTGTTTGCACTAAGGCAGTAAGGCTGCCTCTAGCGGGTCTGTGCTAAAAGCAATGTGGTGTATTACTTTCAAGCCTAGTCCTCATGTAAACAAAAACTGCGTTAATCCGGAACTGCGGATTGGCGCAATTTTTAAAAAGTCGTCTGTTTATAGAGGCAAAAAACATAAATTTAGATTACAAATGTGAATTTAGATATCTATTAAACTAATAATATTAACAAAAATACCTGATGAGTGCTATGTTATTTACTTTAAGGGTTCTTTAAATGAAAGTCGAGGTTCACTTATACTATATTTATTAGTTTAACGCACGTTTTACTTTACAGCCTCTTAGAAAACTATCCGCGCCCCCGCCATGATTAAAAGACTAACTCTTTGGCTATGTTGCCAGGTTGCGTCATGAATTTCCTAAATCTCTAACGGAACATCTCCCCTTTAAATAACACTTAAAACCTAACAGCACATCCTCCCTTTTAAAGTTAGGAGAGAATATAGTCTTTTAGATAAGCAGGTCTTTTAATGTCTCTAGAGGGTCTTCCCAAATTTTCCATATGCTCAGAAGACTCACTCAAACTTACATCTACACTAGGTTCACTTTTAGGCACTTTTTCAACTACACCTGCGTTTTCAACAGTAACATTGTTATTAGATATTTTCATTATGTTTATCTGGACTAATAGAAGGCAGTGTTGGAATAACATTTTGTTCAGAACGAGGTGGAACATAATAAGGAGCAGCAACAAGATGCCACCTATTTCTACGAAACCTACCAGCATTTGTTTCAATTATGTAGGATCTAGGCTCATCTAATATTGATATAATCTTTCCATAACTTCTTAGATCAGTTACCCAAACACTGTCCCCTATAGATAAATCAGAAAGTGATTTTACTCTATGTCTTTTATTATAATAATATGCTCTTTTTTCCTTAGCCCCATCTTCGCTTTCAAATACAGAATCAGTATTCACAGTTTTGTTTAATAAACTTGGCAATACCGGCAAAAGAGTTCTAAGTTTTCTATTCATTAAAAGTTCAGATGGGCTAAAACCGCACTCCAATGGTGTTGTACGGTATGCAAGTAAAGCTAAATGAATATTACCATTGTTTTTCTTAATAAGTTGTTTTGCAACTTTGACAGCCGCTTCTATACAGCCATTGGACTGACTAAAGTATGGACTACTAGTGATATGTTTAAAGTCATATTCACGAGAAAATGCTTTAAATTCGCTTTGAAATTGTGGACCATTGTCCGACCTTACTATCTCTGGTATTCCATACCTTGAAAATAGTTCTTTCAGATTGGTGACGATTACTTTTTCTGTCAGTGAATTTAGTTTAAAAATCTCAAAAATCGCGAAAAATAGTCAGTTACAATTAAATACCAAGAATCGCATTTAAATAAATCAAGGGCAATTTTTTGCCATGGACGATCGGGAAATTTTTTCTTTTAAAAACGGTTCTTTAATATTTATCCTATATTCTACACACTGTGGACAATTACGAACTAAATTTTCAATAAGTGTAGATAGACCAAGCCACCAAACTGACGATTTCGCACGTGCCCTACACTTTACTATTCCCTGATGCCCTTGGTGTATAAAACCCAAACATTTTAACTGTAGAGCTTTAGGTATTATTATTCTTGTGCCTCGTAACAAATAACCTTCGCACTCTGAAATTTCATATCGATACTGAAAATAAGGAGCAATATCAGGTGTTAATAAATTTTTTTCAGGCCAACCATTTAAAGAAAATTCTTTTAATTTTCTACAAATTGAATCTTTATTTTGTTCCTGCTTAATCTCTTCTAGAAAATATGGTTTAACTTCGAAAGAAGTAGTAATTAAATTAACAAATGCCTCAGTTTCTAAAGCTAGTTCGTCATTAACAGGAGTTTGTTGGTTCAAAATTTTCTTGAAAGTGTATCAGCCACCACTAAATCTTTACCAGGAACATAGTAAATTTCATATTCGTATCTCATAAGCCTTAAACGAAAACGTTGTAAACGTGGAGTCAACTCATCAATCGCCTTAGTTTGTAATACCTGCACAAGTGGCTTATGATCAGTTTCATTAAGAACTTTAATACCTGAAATATACTCTGAAAACTTTTCACTAGCCCACGTTACAGCCAAAGCTTCTCGCTCTATTTGAGCATACCTTTGTTCGGTTTCTGAACGGAATAACCTTGAAGCATAACCAACTATTTGCTTTTGGCCCCTATTGTCCATTTGCATCAAGCATGAACCAATGCCAAAAGAAGATCAAAATAAGCCAAACATGGACTTTCTTGAAGAAGTGATTTTATTTTTTTAAATGCACATTTTTGTGACATATCCCAAGAAAACTAAACATTTTTTTTAACAAGGATGTTAAAGGTTCTAATATTTCAGAATGATTTGGAATAAAACGGCTTGAAAAATTTACCATTCCTAAAAATCGTAAAAGTTCTTTTTATCCCCAGGTTCCGGGAAGTTTTCTATTGCAGAAATTCTTTCAGGCTCTACCAAAATACCTTTGCTTGATATAACATGCCCTAAAAATTGGAGAGACTCAACACCAAAAAGGCATTTGTCTTTATTTAAAGTAATACCTTCAGCTTGAATACGATTTAAAACCTCAAATAGAATTTTATTATGTAATTCCAAAGTAGGTGCATGAATAAGAATATCATCAATATGAAAAATTACCCCATCAATGCCTTTTAAAATTTTATTCAACAGCATCGAAAAATATTCAGGTGCACAGGTTATACCAAAGGGCAGTCTTTTAAATTTAAATCGACCGAAAGGAGTTATAAAACATGTTAAATGTTGACACTGTTCTTCTAAGCGTATTTGATAAAACCCTGATGTAGTATCTAAGCGGCTAAAATATCGTGATCCTTGAATCTGAGCTAAAATTCTTTCAACTTTTCCTATAGGAAATGGTGTACGCTGAACAGCCTTATTTAATTTTGTATAATCACAACATAAGCGTATCTTATCTCCCTTACGAACGATTACAATTGGACTGACCCATGGTGTAAATTCTTCAACCGGTTCAATTATATCAAGATTTTGAAGTCGAATAAGTTCTTCTTTTAAGGGTTTTAATAAGGGTATAGGCACTACACGAGGAATTGACTGCACAAACGGTTTTACTTCATTATTAATTTGTATATCCATTTTAGTTTTAAAAGTACCTATTTTGTCAAAAATACAAGGAAATTTTGCTTGGATTTCATTGAAACTTACTTGCAAAGTATTAATTTCTGATTTAAAGCCATCACCAAACTGAAGAATATTTAATTCTGTAATTACAGATCGGCCTAAAATAGGTTTACATAACTCCTCTATTACATAAATATCATTACGAATTTTTTTACCATTTGAACTACATAAAGTTGCATGCAAAACTCCTATTATTTTTAAACGAAAGCCTGAAGGGCCTGTAACAATTTTATTAGATGGAAAAAGAGCTTGAATTGTGTCCTTGTCTAAAATTTTAACAGGAATACAAGTAATGTCTGCACCTGAATCTATCATAAAAGAAATATCTTTATTTAACTCTAATACCTTCAAAGAAATAGACCACTCTTTCTCAGAAATGTTATTAATTTGTATGGATCCTAAAAAATCATTAGTATTTTCTACCTGTACATATCTTACTTGTTGTTTACTAAATCTGCAAACAGTCGCCACGAGGCGTTAAAAACCGCTATGCATTCCAAGATTCTATTGGTTAGAACTGGTCAAGTGGATGTTGCATCCTTATTGGTCCAAACATGACGGCTGACAGCGCGGGCTTTTTTAAATAATTTAAGCTGATAAATTTTAAATAAAAATAACGTGCAAATAACTTGTATAGTTTAACTTATAGTTTAAATGGCGTAAAAAATATTTTATTTAAGTACCAATAGTCCGTTTTTTTAAGTTTTTTGTAATATTAGGTTTAAGGCACTCTAAAAATCACAAAGTTATTTGAAAATAGATATAATTTAGTAAACTAAGTGGGGAGTACATTATTTTATTTGCGACAGTACCTATTATAAAATGACAATATTTGTACAATTAATGTTATGTTAATTTATTTTACTTACAATTTAAATTTTAAAGAAATATGGATGATTTAATGCACAGTAAATAAAATCCAGTATTGAAAAAATACTATTTATTTGTACTTTTTTGTGATATTATAGAACAGGCTAATTCTTAGTTTACACAACACTTTAACTATAGGTATTTATTTAGATAAAAAGTTTCATTTAGTTTATTTTTAAAATTTCATCCTGGGTTCTTGTTCAACTTTTATAGAATGTTTCTTTTTTAAATGATAAATAAGATCATCACCATTTCTAAAAGAGCAGTCACTACAGTCCAAACAAACAAAACTATATTTGTTTCCAGAATAAGAATAGTCCTGTTTTTGTACTTTGTGTTTAACCCGTCAGTGTTTGTTCAGATTGAACTGAGTGCTGAACACTTTATCACAAATAAAACAGATCGTAGGCATATTGACCAAACGTTTACGATTAAAGAAAATTTGCACCTAATATGAAACAAATATGAAACAATACAAGCAAACAAAACGGAATGGCAAAACACACTTCAACCACACAGAACTAAAAAACACACAAGAAAAGCGCCAAAAGCCTTAACCTCAATAACGCAATAATCACGTGTAATTTTTGACCAATAAAATCATGGAATTCGTAGCGGTTTTTAACGCCTCGTCAGTCGCCCAGTGTCCCAATTTTTGACAATTCGGACACTTATCTCGGGGATGTTCTGATAAACCACAAAAACTACACTGATTAGTTAAAAAAAAGTTAAAAATTTCCAACTTTTTTCCGGAACTGTTACGGAACTGTCACGGATCTGTCACTTTCAACATGACTGCCAAAAGCCCAATAAAATTTATTGATCAAACGAACTTACCTGTGAAGTTCGATCTAAATTATATGAAGCGCCTCGTCCGAAGAGATCACTAGGTAGTAGTGCTCGTTGTATGCGAATAGACCACACAGTTTAAAGAAAAGAAGAAGACTTTGAAGGTTCCTTTGACCTTCTTCGGCGTTTGTTGACTCACCTCGCTAGTAGATGGCACCTTTGTCATTTTGTTTAAAGAAATTGCAGAAAAAAGTAGCGCCATCTAGGGAGGGATGAGGTGGGAGGATCTCTTCGGACGAGGCGCTTCATATAATTTAGATCGAACTTACAGGTAAGTTCGTTTGATCAATAAATTATATTTCAGCGCCTCGTCCTCAAGATCACTAGGTAGTATTTTAAAGAATTATGAGGTGTTACCTTTTTCTTTTTTTTTTTTTTTATTAGAAAATACTTTTAATACACTTAATATGTATACAAAACATGTTATATTTCTCAGATTGAACAACTGTGAACAAGTTCAACTTATCAGAAATAACATAAAGTATATCTATAATAATGCGAAACTGAAAATAACTTCTAAAATAAAACACACTTACAGCATAGTAAGAAGAAAGGTAAGTATAACATAATACTATTCTCTGAAAACTGCGTCAAAGAGGGAGCAATCTGATATGAGCGGCCGATTATAGAATCTGGCAAACACATTGGAAGAATCAGACCATCCTGCACTGTTCTTAATAACATCCCAGGATATGCCTCTTCGAGCGGCTGCGGAAGTAGTAGCGTGTCGCGTAGAATAAGCGGAAAAGATGTTTGTGTCAACACCAGATTCTGACAGAATTTGCTTGATCCACCGACTGATTGTATCCCTTGATGCCCTTGCATATGGCTCTTTCGTAGATAAGATAAGATAACTCTCTCCATTTCTAATATTAGCAGTTTTTTCTATATAATGGAGAAGAACTCTGGCAATACACAGTCTTGGCTCGTCAAAATATCTGAATTTAAAATATGGTTGGAACTTTGATACATTCGAAGTTTTAATGGCTTCCGATATAAAGATATCAACACTATCTTGGCCAAAAATTATATTTTCAGTCTTCAGTAAGTGCATAGTCTGAATTCTATGACCAGTGGCAAGGGCAAGTAGACTAACAAGTTTCTTAGATAACTCTAATAAAGACATACTTTGATTCTGACCTAGTGATTTAATGTAATTTAAAACTACACTAGGATCCCAGGTTACCCTATACTTAGGTTTTGGTGGTCTAACTCTTTTAATTCCTTTGAAATCTTTTAAGTATTGGGTTATCTAATAAACCATCTGGTAATATTAAAGCTAAGGCTGATCTATGTTGATTGAACATACCATAACTACTTTGTTTGTTTTTTAGTTCTTCCTGAAGGAATTGAATTACATCAGTAACATCACTTGTAAATAAATCTACATGTCTTACTCGTGAAAAATTCCACCATGCTTTTAGTGATGAATTGTACTGTTTAAGCGTTGATTTTGAGATAGATTGTATAACAGTATCTATAGCTACAGGTGGGCAACCTTTTTCAAAAGTGCTTGCCTGATAATCGAGCTGCCATCAGTGTAAATTTCATCGGGTGTTTTCTCCTAGAAATGGAATGTAATAAATTATGTGAGCTTATTTTCAATGGCTCATCAGTAAGTAGCCCAAGATACAGAGGATACCAGGGTTGGGTATTCCAGTCAGGTAAAACTACTATACCCTCACCCTTATCTTTAACAATCTTATTTAATGTTCTAAGGATTAAAGAGAAGGGTGGAAAGGCAAAGAAAAAATGTTTTCCCATGAAATGCTAAATGCATCTATTGCTATGGCTCCTGGGTCAGGTAGCCAGGAAACATATTTTGGGCATTTCTTATTTGCATAGGAAGCAAATAAATCTATTTCAGGGTTTCCAAACTTATCAGAAATCAATTTAAAAACTTCATCACTCAGTTCCCATTCTGTTTCATCCGGTAATTTACGAGATTCTTGGTCAGTGACCCAGTTATCCTTTGTGTTGATGTATGGTGCCAGATATTTCGTGCCTCGCACCATTGCCAGATATCTTTACTTAATCTGGCCAAATCTGGGAATTTAATACTACCCATACGATTTATGTAGGAGACTGCTGTAGTATTATCAATTCTTAGTAGTATAGTACAACTCTTTAGGTTAGAAGCAAAACATTTCAATGCTAAAAAGCCGCTTTTAGTTCTAAATGGTTTATGTGAAGTTCTTTTCTGAGGCAGACCACCAGCCATGGGTTTTCCGACTCTCAAAAGCTGCGCCCCACCCTGTTTTGGATGCATCAGAAAAAATCTCTTTATCATGTGTATCATGGCGGATATCGTTTTTAGTTATTAAAATATTTTCCTTCCACCATATTAAGTCTTGAGCAATAATAGAGGGTATTATCATTTTTGCATTATAACTTAGATTATTTTTACATAATTCTAGGTACTTGATTCTCTCCAGGCTTTTGGTGTAAAGCCAGCCATATTTTACAGTTGGACAAGCTGCTACAATAACACCTATGAACTTTGCAAAAGATCTAATTGTCGTTTCCCTATTGATGTTGTTTAGTAATGAAATGACAATTGAAAAGATCTTTTTTCGTTTTTCTAATGGTAACTCAATATTCATATGATGACTATCTAATATAAAACCTAAAAATTTGCAGTGCCGAGATGGGAATAGGGTACTTTTTGAATAATTTATTGTAAACCCTAGGGATTCAAGTAATGAGACAGTAATTTTGACCTTACTGTGACATTCAGATATAGATCTGGCTATCAGGAGGCAGTCATCTAAATAAAGCACACAAAGGATACCTAGACCCCTTAAATGTGCAACCACTGGCTTCATAATTTTTGTAAAAAGAAGTGGAGCGACTGACAGCCCAAAGGGCAGACATGTAAACTGATATACTGTATTTTCAAACTTAAAACACAGGTACTTCCTGTAGTAAGAGTGAATGGGCACTGAGTAATATGCATCTTTTAGATCCAAGGTTGCCATGTAATAATTTCTGTTCTACCAATCTTAATGCTGTTCTGATGTCCTCTAGCTTAAAGTGAGCTGGCGAATCTAAATTAGTATTTAGGCATTTTAAGTTAAGAATAAACCTTTTGCTTACACCATCACTTTTTGTTCTTAGAAAAAATGGCGACAAATAGTAAGAATCAGAAGTGCAAGGTTCAATGACCTTTTGGTCTAGCATATTTTGAACTAAAGTTCTACAAATTTTTATATCTGACTCTGACAAGTCTGGAGGACCTGTGAAACCCTGTTGCTTTGGTTTTGTGTGAAAGCACAGTCTATAACCTTTGAGCCATTGTAGCAACACTTGGTTACTTGTAAGTTTTTCCCATTGGGAAATGAAATATTGCAGATTTCCAGCATGATTGATACTTACCGCTAACGACGTTCCTGATGCTTTTGTCTACTTGGGAGGCTCGCCTGAACTGTCGAGGACCCCTCGCCTCCTCGACTGGCCCCTGTAGTTTAAAGGTTTCTGGTTAGAGTCCCTTGTTGTTCTATTAATTTCTGGTCAATGACCTGTCAATACTTTTTGCTGTTTTTAAATTTTCATTGAAATTTTGTCCAAATAATGTCTCGGACACTGGCAGAGATTTAGTGATGTCTCTGAATGGTTTGGGCAAATATGGAAAATTAATGCCCTTCTAGAAAGTGACATTTTAAAATGCAAGTCACATAGTAATTTACCGGTATCACTTAGGGCTGACAAGATCTCATTTTTTTGAAAGTTGCATTATCTCTCAAGAGTAAATTTAACCCCATTCCAAGTAGTCCAATGGATTTAGCTAACTGATTTTGTCTGCTAACATAATATCTGTCACGTTTAACAGTTGTAGCAGGCAAAAACCTAGTTCTAAATTAAGCTTAGGTGCTTCCAAGTACTAACAGTTACTAGGCATTTTAAGTCTACTTAAAATCTCAGATTTAGTATCCTCGGGAAGACCAGTGGATAATAATGCCTCCCATCTATTTTTAAGAATGTCATGAAGGTTATAGGGTTTGGTTTTGTTGTATAACTTCGCCTAGACTTTTTTAGTGTTTCTTCATCAAATTCCTCAGCATGTAAGGATAGTATATCTAGCTCTGTTTTATCGAGATTATCAATAGGGGGTGTGTGAGGTGTAAATTGTCATAGTCATCTAACTGACTATATGATGGACTAGAACAAGTCTTTGCCGATGGCTTATCAGAGTTTTTGTAAAAGGTCGATGACCTGTGGGAAGAATAGGCCGATGACCTAGAAGACATAGGGCCGATGGCTCTGGACTTGGTGACCTGGTAGGTCTTTAGAGATAGACTGGTACCTGGAAGAAGACTTGAGATCAGGTTTAGATCTTTTTGAGCCGGAGTAGGATTCATACGATGAGCTTCTGCTTCTCCTATGCTTGGAATCATGACTCCTACTATCCTTGGTCAAGTTTTCTTTTTGAAAACTGATCTCATCCTCTCAGTCTTTCCTAGATTTCCTATATTTCTCCTGGACTTACTTGTCCCTTTTAGACATATTCCCTAAAAAGTAAGATAAATATTAATAAAATTAACAGAAACTAAAAAGAAAAGACGTGTCTAAATTGCACACAAAAGCAGAATGACAAAGGTGCCATCTACTAGCGGGTGAGTCAACAAACGCCGAAGAAGGTCAAAGGAACCTTCAAAGTCTTCTTCTTTTCTTTAAACTGTGTGGTCTATTCGCATACAACGAGCACTACTACCTAGTGATCTTGAGGACGAGGCGCTGAAATATAATTTTGATATTGTATAATAGTCACGTCATACCGACTCTCCGTGGTTTCGCGATATTTTACAGTGGGTACGTTCAGCCGACTTCAGCGGCTGAGTTGTTTGGTAAGCGATTGCGTTCACCCTGACCGGATGACAAGCTCTTGAACTCAGCAGATGTCCATTTTACAAAGCGGTCTTTATTTATGCTAACCAAAGTCAGCATTTATTTGGGCTTGCGCAAATGTCGACCTTTGGGAAGTTCTGTTAGTCATGTGTCAAATTTTGGCTATATTTTTAACTGAAATGTCGAACTAATAAGCGAAGCGTTCAGATACTTGCCTACTGCTGAGTCGTATTCCGCTGAATCGCTTTGTGCTTACAAAAAGCTGCTGATGTCGGATGAACGTACCCATTGTCAGTATTTTGTATTTTTGACAGTTTTGACTCTCTTGACAGTTCAAGAACGGTTTCCGGCCAAAGAGAATGGAGAAGGGGAGAGAAACAGTTGATTTACCCCCACCAATTAAAAAATGGCACACACCTGCGACTAGTGATTGTGTTCAGCCACCGAAAGAGCTCGTCGTTTTATTTCATTCTTGCTTACAGTTGTTAAAAAGCACGTGCTTGGTTAAACGTATGGATTTATTTATAATTTTTTTGTTTGACTACGCACTTTTACGTAACATTTTTGTGTCTGAATCAATACTATCAGCCTAATATCTTGCGAACTTTAACCGGTTTGATGGTTAACTTAACACGGCGGAATTACTCGTCATGCGCATAAGATGTTCTTTTTTCGGCTTGATATTGGCTGTTATAAATGTCAAAACTCTTGACTTTCAAATGTTCAATATGGCTGATGTTTTGTTATTGTTGTGGTTGTTAATTGGTTTTGTGTTTTATTCGGTTTAATTTTACGTGTGACCTGTGTTATAAATATAAATTATTGAAACAACATTTGTGTAAATTTATTGGTTTTTTAAATAAATTATTTTTTAAATTATTTACGTTGTTTTTTTTATGAATAAAAACAACACTTTATGTAAGATTTATTTTTTTTAACAAAATATTTTATATAAATACGTAAAATATATTTAATGAATATCTTGCTGGAGGTAAAAACACAATGAACCAATAGAGGATTTCTGTGTGCGTCACTCCATATTTAAAAAATTTCCTTGAACTGTAAGACAGACAAATGACCAGTTTAAAAGTATTAATAGTGATAAAAATTATACTAAAGCGAAAAAATAAAAAGGCCTAAACACTAAATAACTGACCCAGTTGAGGTACAAACCAGGATTAGAGTGTGTCTACTTAAGTTCGTACCATAAGGCAAACTATTATTAATTTTACGAAAAATTCAACCATCCCATATTAATTGTTTTCGGTGGTAGGTAGTATGAAATATCTTAAAAATTGTGAATTTTCTTAAGAGAAAAGTACACATATTTTTGTCAATATCGAAAATTTAGTGGAAAAAAGTTTAGAATTAAGATTTTTTTCTGCAATACCAGAGCATTTTTGAGCTTTCTTTACAAAAGTATTTTATTTCAAAATTAGTAAGTATCCAGTATTGTGGAAACTTAAATTTTCATTGTTAATTAAAACCTACAATCTTATCTGCTTCCTCATACCTAAAAACAAGTATGTAGATATCGAATAAAATGGACCAAGCACACTGGCCTATGGAAACTGAAATCCTACTACGCTTTTCCCAGTATAATATTAACTTATACACTATAATACCTTTCAACTAAATAGGATCAAAATAAATTTATAATTTATTTGGTTGGTAAGTTTAAGCGTGCTATTTTCATATATTTCTTAAAGTTATACACTTCTTTTACATTTTACAACCATTCTTTATGCTAAATATGTAATTTCACAATAAAAGTTTAGTTTTCAAGAAATAATTCTATTTAGATTTTTATTTTTAGTTCTTATTTCCCTAAAATGTATATATATTTTTCCACATTAACCTATTCCAATCTAAGAAAAAAATAGACTTCTATCAAATAGATTTTAATACACCATTAGCACTAAATTACCAATATTTAGTCATTAAATTAATAATAAATTTCAGTAATTACCACATTTCACACTTTTTATTATGTTTTATGTATATTTACTCAATAAATCAATGTTTTTGAATATACCGCCGATTTTGACATTGGGAGTGCGTATGCGCATGCCCTGCCATCCTGCAGACCCTTTCTTCAAATTGTGCCACTTTTCGAAACGGCGATTGATCCTCTATCCTTGTCTATTCTCTTTGACACCAAATCATGTAAATTTATTTATGAGGATAGACGACCGATAATCTGAACTTTAACAAGTTCGTAGTTTCCTTGTATCTGTCAATGTCAAAAGGCTGAGATACAGACAGGCATACTCAGTACAGTAAAAACACGAACGTAGTAAAAACAGTAAAACCAATTACTAAATTTTTGCCTGTTATTGTATTAAATTGTTGTCTGTTTAAAAATAAATGAAACATGTCCTCCGACGCAATTCAAGTCAGTTCTTTACCTCTGCCTCCGATGCAGTATGTGAATCAATACACGGATGAGCTTATTCGAAGAGGTAGAGCACCCAAACCACCTCCTCCGATCCAAGACACCTATCATATGTTTGGAAATACTTTTAATACTGAAGAAAGTATTATTAGACCGCTAGAAAGTCAGGTACATGAAAAATAAGTTTACAATAATTACACATACAACTTTTTGGATGAGTAACGGCCCTCGTTAAGGCCAATCCATTGGGCGTTTATTACTTTCAGTCAATCGTAAACATAGCCCAAATGCTTTTGAGCTATTACCCAAAAGCATGAATCCTACCGAGCTATGTCTGCCCAAATGCTTTTGGGCTATGTGTGGTAATCTATGACTACAGTTTTTTTTCTTGACTTAATTAACACTTAACTTAACTCTAATTGACACTGTATTAAGTGGCCCGAGCTAGGTTGTTAAAGTATTTTCTCTGCCTTTCTAAGCTTTTTAAATTAGGTGTTTCTAAATTTTACTATTTTGGGGTGTATAAATAAGTTACTCAGATCCAAATGATAGGCAAACAAGTATTAAAAATACAAAAATATATGTAAATTATAGAAATATAAATATTCCCACATAAAATAGGACACTTAGCATATGTGTATGAATCGGATCACTGATTGTGTCAAACGATTACTAAAAACCATCAGTCTTATACAAACCACCACTTTACCCTCTAATAAATTTGATAATGACATCAATCATCAAATGAAAATGCCCTTATAATTCATTGATTAATTTGAATCATTAGTAAACATTATATGTAAAGGTACTATAATGCTTTTTAAATCAAAATTCTGTTTAAATGAGGTCAGAACTTATTTAGAACATAATCAAAAATAATGATAGTATTCTGTTTTGCCTCAAACTTTAAAATAATTTTCCTTCCTGTTAAAAACTTTGAAAAATATACAGACTGACTTATTTTAGGGCATAAAAAGACTCTACCCCAACACTTTGACAGAAGAAGAGAATTAAAAGAAGTTGAATCAGTCCTTATTAGCCAACTTTTAGATCTTTTGGACCTGTTGGTTAACTGTCCAGATTCTCCCAAAAGAGCTGAGAAAGTAGAAGACCTAAGTTTATTGTTTATTCATATTCACCATTTGTTAAATGAATTTCGCCCACATCAAGCTAGAGAAACATTACGAGTTATGATGGAATTACAAAAAAGACAAAGAATAGAAACTGCAAACAGGTAAGGATGTTCTCAAAAATGTTTTACTATTTATTTTTCTAATGTGAATATCCCTACATTTTTAATATCCATGTAAAATTTGACACATATTTTTTCATGAAATGTGTAAATTCAAGTGTAAATCAGAGGTCCCCAAACTTTCTTGTCTTTTTTTTTTTTGGGGTGTTAGACCCTTAGTCTTCTTGGTATTAAAATCAAATGGGTTTTTAGACAGCTGATATAGTGCTACTAATTTAAAAAATAATAATATATGGGTGGGTGTTATTGGTGTAAATGAACCTAACACAATTTGTTTCCAGATTTCAGAAGCATTATGATAGAGTAATGGAAATTCTTCAGCAAGCTATACAAAATCTGCCAGAACCTATGGAACTTGATTCAAAAATCATTATAGAAGCTGATCTTATTGTGAAACAAGAAAAACTGATAAAAATGACACTAACAGTGATCCATGTGATATTAAAGATAGAATTATGTGTAGTATAGTAGATAATATGCAATAAGTAGCACAGTGCTTTTAATCTAAATGGTATTTTTATAGTGGCTTTGTGGGTTTCTGTATATATTTATCTTTAATATATTCAGAATAAGATCATATTAAGAAAACTAGTATTGTTAGTGTTTTTTGATAGCCAATTTAAATTGCTGAACAAACTTTAAAAAAAATTGAAATATGTATGTATTTTTTTCTACTTACATTGTTAAAAAAACACTAAGGTCATAAAGCGTATATTGTTAAATGGCCCCGACATAATAGAATGATTTTTTAGGAATCTTGTTTAAATAAATGTAATTATTAGGTTTAAATTCCAAGTTAAGTGGTAAGTTATCACTTCTTCACCAAATATTTCTACATTATAAAATAAGGGGGTAAGAAGCAAAAGGGTATATAGTTTAAAGTTAAAATTATTTGTCAGCAAGAAATTTAATTAAATTAACTGCTTCATAATTTAATATAGA
Source organism: Listronotus bonariensis (assembly GCA_014170235.1). Taxonomy (NCBI): domain Eukaryota; kingdom Metazoa; phylum Arthropoda; class Insecta; order Coleoptera; family Curculionidae; genus Listronotus; species Listronotus bonariensis. Next base: position 138,690 of record JACEGR010001548.1, on the reverse strand, counting down.
AAACATTTTCAAAAACCCTATTACAGATTTTAAAAAGAAAACTGACTTTATAGTACCAAAAATATTTTAAAATAGGAAATTTGTTAAATAGACCCTATTGCTTCTTAGCCTTTCAAATATATAAATACATTTTCATGCTGATGGTAAGGTAGACAAGAAAATCAAAAACATGTATTGTTTAAACTGCCGGTAATACACCCATATTAATACCATTATTATCAATTCAAATTAATTTAAATAACTAAATTAAAAATCTTAATATTTATAATTATGTTCTAATTTCCAAGAAAAAATATATATATATATATTTTGAATTAGAGAACAACATTAAAGTTTTATATATCATCAGTTTAAAGATAAATGTCACTATAAGTACTTTGGGTTCAAAAATAAGTTAAACATATCTAATTGACTTCCAGTAAAGTTTATTATGCAGCATGTCTACTTTGTTCGCACTATATGAAAAACATTGACATTCCCAATTTTATGAAAAAAGTGATTCTTTATAAAAAGTTTTGCATGTAGTATAGAAAAAATGAAGCATTTCATCTCGCAGTTCTTTGGTCCTGCATGGAATGACTTGAGATTTTAACAGAAGTTAGGAATAGCCTATACAAGTACGATACGTACAGAACCTATATAGAATCGAAGGGCGTCAAAACCCTGAGGTTGGTTGCCACCCTCCTTGGGGGTGGAAATTATTTATTACATTTTAACAACAGAAATCGCTTGGAAAATTGTTTCTTAGCAAAAATGTTCTTTATATTTTTTCGTAACACTAACACTTTTTAAGTTATTCGTGACTGAAAGTAATAATTTTTCGCCAAAGAAAACACGTTTTTAATTGGGTTTTCGCGAATAACTCGAAACTTGTGCATTTTATTAAAAAAAAAACTGTAAAAAGCAAAATTGTAGGTTTTAAAAAGACAAACAAAACTGTGTTATTTTATTTTTTTTAAGACCAATACAAATATACTGCGTGTTAATGGTTACCTTTTTTTCCTTAAATGTAAAATTTTATAGATTTAAAGTAAGATAACGGGAAAAGGCTGCACATTTTAAAGAAAACTCATAAAACCTTTTTTAAAGTATTTAATGAGACCTTTTTTTTTAAGAAAAAGTTTCTTGCATAAAAATTGAGTTATGATAAAAATAAGGTCAGTATCTAATTTTTTCTGCGAAAAAATTAATTAAGACAAGCCCCTAACTACCCTTTTAATTAAAATTGACCTTTAAAAATAGGTTACCAAGATTGTTTTTGCGTAGGTTTTCTAAACAGTAAATATTTGACGAGATTTAGTCGTTTAAAACCCTCTATTTATGAACGAGCACCACCTTTTCGAGCCCTTTAAACTTACCTCATTTAAAAACCAAGAAATTTTAATTAAGGAGCTTTGTAGCTCTTAAAATACCCTACAAAAAACTTTCTACCAATAAAAATAAAGGAGAAACGTTAAAGATACTAATCAATTTTATTTTTTTAAATTGAATAAGCCACTTCGGAGCATAAAAATCTACAAAATATTTTTGAAATTGGGCATTTTCAATTAGTTAAACTTCTTGGGCGTATTATTGATACATGTATTAAGGGAATTAAAAAAGAATAATGGTCAGCTTTAATTAAGAGGGTAGTTAGGGGTTGTTTTATTGATTTATTCATAGAAAAAATTTGTTATTGACCTTATTTTTATCATTACCCATTCAATATTTACGCTAAAAACTTTTTTTTAAAGAGAAGTCTAAATATGTACATTAAAACAGGTTTAATACATTTTTCTCAAAAAATGCAGCATTTTCCCGTTATTTGACTTTGAATCTATTAAACTTTGCATTTGACGAAAAAAGCTAACAATTAACATTCCGTATCTCAGTTTTTATTGGTCGTAGAATAATTTTGACAAAATAATTGTATTTGTCTTTTTAAAACCTACAATTTTGCTTTCTACAGTTTTTTATTAAATGCATACTTTTCGAGATATTCGCGAAAAACCCATCCAACACGTCGATTTTTTCGTCGACAAATTGTGAATTTCAATCGCAAATAACTCGAAAAATATTAGTGTTATAGAACCAATATATGAAACATTTTTGTTAAGAATACATTTTTTTATTTATTTTTGTGGTTAAAACGTAACAAAAAAATTTTTCACCCCTAAATGGGATGACATCCACCCCTAGGGTTTTGGCGCCCTTCGGTTCGATATAGGTTTTGATCCTTGGGCTCTTCCTACCTTCTCCTACAATTTCAAGTCAATCCATTCAGGACCAAAGAATTGCCAGATATTTTAGAGTTTCATTTCCTGAACTAATGGTTTAAAACATGGTAATTGTCTGAAAAGTGTCCGGAACACCGATTCAGGGCCGTATTATCCATTAGGCTGACTAGGCTACAGTGTAGGGCGCCCTAAAAAAAATAGGCGCCAGACAGGAAAGTTTTTTAAAAAGTTAAGGTTGAGTGGGGATTTTGGTGACTAATTTATCTGTGAATAAGGTGCTTTGGAATAAAAATGTCATCAAATTTTATTTCAGGTGGTGAAGTAGAATAGGCACTAGGACTTATTTTTTCTTTTTTTTTTTGCTCTTTAAAAATCTTTTTGATGGAAAATAGGCGCTTTTTGACCAAATTTGGTTTACGGGACGCTGAACACGAATCTGAAAAAAAAATTAGTAGGAAATGTTTTGTTTTCGAGAGATCCATCATCAAAGTTGGCATTTGAACTAACCTTATTTCACTATTTATTTTATATATTTTTTATTTATATTTTTTTATTTATATATTTTTGCACACAATTCTTGATTTTAAGTTAAAGTGGTCATAGACAAGAATATTGTAAGGGGAAAGTGGTACACAATATTTGATTTTCACCTTTTAAAACCTAGTTTTTCTATATATTTTACATTTTTTTAAATAAATTTTATAGCTTCGTGCTTAATCGCCCCAGATTATGGTGGATGCGGTGTATGCATAGTTACAGCGTTTTTAAATGGAACGTTCCCAAATTACTTAATAAAAGATGTAAAATACGTAAAAAAATGGGTTTTAAAAGGTAAAACCAAATTGTATGGACCACTTTAGCTTTAAATCAAGAAATGTGTGCAAAAGAAGGGGAATTATAGTGAAAATCAAAGTTAGTTTATATTTATAAGGTTGCGACATATCCTTAACTTTTAGACGGTTCGAGGTCGGGGACGCAAGGAAGGGCACTCCACGGAGAAAAGTTGGCAAGACTAGGTAAAATCAGAGCTGATGATCAATCCAGTGGCGTCTAGAATTTGCGCATTTCATTTTGCATTGTTTTGGTAGTGATATTGGTTGAAAGCTGTAATTCCAAATGTTTTTATTTAAAGTAAAAGAATTTACAACTTAATAATAACTGTTGTAAAAACGGTTGTTCTACTAATACAATAAACTGTATATCTCCGGCACTGAACAGCATGGCCAAAAAATGGGAAATGTGACGTCATAACAAGGCAATATGGCCGAATGTCGTGACTCAGAGTTTCTTTATGAGAAGGGGTTTAGACATAAGTAAGACCGGTGATAGCTTTGTCAGGGACGTGAGGGTGTGAGAATTACGATTTCGGTTGGCAGTTCTGTTCAAAGTTGGTAGCATTATCAGCTGATGACAGAGTCGTGCCTTGTCGAAGCTTTGTTTGGTAAAAACCAATGACTTTTTATCCTTTACAGTGAATAGTGTAAATAGTCTAAGGTAAAAACTGGAAATTTGCCATTTTCATTTTGGTTGTATATATTACAAGGATTTCCAGTTGTTAATGTTTTTGGTTAGTTTAGAGACTTCACATATTATTGGTTCGGACTCGTTTTATTTTAGAGATTTTAATAGTGTTTAGTCGAATAGTTTTCAGTCATTTGTGTTTTATATACATATGATACAGATGAGTGTCCTCTAATTAATGGTACACAGAAAAACCACAGATTTCTTATGCGAAAATACCCATTTAGGATTTAAACAAACATACCTATATCCAAAAGTTAATGATAAGGAAGATACGGGGTGTTAAAGAGATATAAATATTTTTTATTCATGCATTTCGATAATTTTTAATATGTTTTAAACATTTTAATAAAACTCGTTATACAGGAGTTTTTAGATATCAGCTATTTATATCTGAGCAGTTGTAATTATAGCTAATACGATGTTATTGAAGGTACATACATACTTTCGGGTGCACTGAAAAACTAAAATGTGTATTTCTTAAAAACGGTTGTCAAGACTACTCTAACTAAGTAATGTTTGGTTAAAGCTTAATATTTTGGCATAAGGAATCTGTGGTTTTTCTGTGTACCATTCATTAGCGGACACCCTGACCTCGTCGTCCTGTCGTCGCTTTGATAATTTTTAATTTTCAATATTAAAACCACATTTATCTTTTTGTTTTAAGTTATGCCTATTAAAATAATCCAATAAATTTTGTTTACAACATACAGTTCTTTTTGTTTTCTCCTTAATTCCACGCCACTGATCTGCCTAAAATCAAACATGGCCGAAAATGGCCCGACTTGACGTCACAGCCGCGCTAGCCAATATGGCGAATGTCGTGACCGTATCTCATCAATCGACTTTGGTCGTGACACCATAGTGGCGTTCCAGTGACGCAAATAGAGCGCTCCCGAGTAGCTCAGCAGGCGGATTCTTAACCGCTGTCTCGAGACGTAATGTACCGAGTCGCTACCGAATGGTGATTCTTAACTTATTTGAAACTTGATTCCGAGTCGATATCTCCCGAGTTCCATAACTGGGCAGTATCCTTATTAAATAAGTTTTTATCCTATTAATTATTTATATAAATACAGATAAGAAAATAAGGCCAAAAGGTTTCGATAGGGATATCGAGAACTCGATACCGACCGAGTCGTTACCTATGGAGAAGTTAAGAATCCGGGCCCAGGTGCATTTCGTTCTACTTTATGGCGTTCCAGTGACGGAAAGTGTTATGCACCTGAGCTACTCCGTTTTTCTTTCCCCTTGCCCCTCATGCACCAACCCCTCTTTTGGTTTTTGTGATTTAAACTTTTTTTTTATGATTAAGGATGGATTTTTAAAATTATTTATTTAAAATGGAATTAGATATTAAAAGAGATTATTATTATAAAGCCAATAAAGGTTAAAAACAACGAAATTTTAAAATTTCTTAAAGTATCTCTCTTTCCTTGTCTAAGGATGCGTTCCAGTGACTAACTTTTAGAGCAGTTTAAGAGCTTCAAGCCCTGGAGCGTGACGCACAAAAATTTTCGTCACTGGAAAGACCCTCATAGTCGTGACCATATAGACCGACTTGTAGTGAAAATGAAGTTAGTTCAAATACCAACTTTAATAATGGAGATTTTAGAAACGAAACGATTCCGACTTAAAATTACTACTTTCAAATTCGTGATAATAAGCGCCCCGAAAAAAAACAAATTTAGTCAAAATCGAAGTTGCGGACAGTTTCTAGACAATTATTACCTTTAATTTATTTGTTTATTTATAAATAAAAGCACAAAAGCTTTTTTAAGTGTTTGACATTTGTGACATAGGTAACTCAATTAAACGCATTTGGTATCAAAACTTTTTTGTACGACCGAGAGTAAAATATAATATTACACCCCATTTGAGGGCGTAAAATAGCACTTTCACGCCTTATTAGGGCAACAATTTTTTAAAAACGCCCGCATTTATAAAACAATAATAAAAATAAATATTGCCCCATTTTTTGGTAAAAACAATTTATTTAATTAAGTATATTATGTTAAAAGTATATACTCATTACAATTTGAAACATTAAAAGCTGGGAATTTTCTTTTAAATACTGAGATGATTGCTGTATTCCTTTTATGCTCCAGAAGCGCCCAGAACGACACCATAAGTGTTCCTTTTACAATTTTTGACATTTTTTCATGTAGAACCATTCTTGACACTATTGACAGTTCAGGGAATGGTTCTACAAGGTAAACTAATACACCACAAAATACAAAGGTTAGGAATACACCAAATGTTACGAAGTGACCAGGGGCACGTTGATGTGCCGCGATTATTTTTACCGGGCACGTGCACAAAACAGGCACGTGTATGACGCCACTACTGTCTACTATCCTTATTTTACTATATTCTCCTTCTTTTTGCACTAAATTCCTGATATAACACTAAATTGGCACACAATATTTCATTTTACATTAAAAAACATTTTTAAAACCTGTTTTTTACTGATTATAAGCCTTTCTTTATTAATATAATAAAAGGTTTGCTTTAAATCAAGTCGCCATGTTTGAAACCATTATACACATAGGTGTATACATGGTTGCAGCGTTTTGGGCGTAAAAAAATTAGAATTAAATATAAAAAAGTGTAAAATAACTAAAAAGAGGTTTTTAAGGATGTTCATAAAATATTGGATGCCAATTTAGTGTTATATCAAGAATTTTGTGCAAAAGAAGGCAGAATATAGCCAAATTAAGGATAGTTTGAATTTCAACTTTGATGATGAATAATGGCACGCTCAGTAGTGACGTCATACACACGTGCCCGGTAAAAAATAATCGCGGCACATCAACGTGCTCCACACCCCTCAAAAGAACTAGATAAATTACCCGTATTTAAAGCCAATTTTGTGATTTATTAAAGTGATTTACAGAAAAACATTTAATTATTGAACAATGCCGACGCGCTGTTTAGTGCAAAGTTGTTTTAATACTTCTAACAACAAAGGATGCGATGTTACGTTTCACCAGTAAGTAAAAAAATATGGTATTATTAGATTTGGTAATTATTTACAAACCGGACGCATCGCCCATTTTATTAAGATTTGGTGTACGCTGCTCACGAATTAAAAGAATTTTTTGTCCAATTTATTTTCGAGATATCAATTATCACACTTGAATTGAAAACTCACCTAAATTTGGCATATTCCCCTTTTTTGCAGACAATTCTTGAGTTTTTCTCTAGATTGACAATTAATATTTGATTTCCACCTCTTAAAAATCCATTTTTTTATTTATTTTAACCATTTTTGCAAAGCCTTTCAGTAAAACTTAACATTTTTATGGAAAAAAAGGAAAAAAAAGAATAATGGGACTCTAAGAGGTGGAAATTAAATATTTAGTGCCAAATTAGCTTTATGTCAAAAATTGCTTGCAAAAAGAAGGAGAAATATAGTGAAAATAGGGTAAATTTGGTTTTTAAGTTTAAAGATGTATGTATATCTCGAAGACAAAACGTGTACAACAAAAAATCCTTCAGAATCGTAATCAGCGCCCCAAACTTCAACAAATGAAAATTATTAATACCTAGAAATTATCTTTTTTTAAAGACTACCAACAAGTCCTCATAGAAGGAGGAAATGGCTTATAGCGGTTAAAAGAAATCCTGATCAGGTATATGGTAGAAATGTAGTATGTTCTGCACATTTCTTGCCTCAAGATTTTGTGCAGTGTGGACGCCGTAAAAGGCTAAAATTCACAGCATTGCCCTCCCAAAATCTACCTACTGTTATATCTGACAAAAGAAAATATCATTTTGAACAACCTTTGACAACTTTAGGTAAGTAAAAATAATTACTCTTCTTTTCATTTTGTAAATTAGTAATCTTTGATTTTAATTAAAAAAATGGTATATTGCTGTATGTAAGTCTGTAGGTACCTACAGTTTTTTAAAATTTACAAAAATAATGACTAAAATAGTCTCTATTTAAAATCTGGTTGCCAGTTTTATACAGTATGTCCATGGATGGACTTTACAATAGGACAAATGGACCAAAAATTTAAATTTTACAGAAAGTCGTGTAAGTATGGCAACTGCTTTTTCTTTTTAAAAAACAAGATTCACTTTGGAAAAATTTGTTATATTTTGTACAGAGGCTCCAAAATTATAAAAATGTGATGTACCAAGACAAAACTGCTTTTATTTTTAATAATTCGGCAAAATGTCAAATAAAAAGGTATTTAGAATTGAAAGAGGACCCTAAATCTAGAATTTCTAAGCAAATAAACAATTTTTTTAGTATCATTTATTTTATTTATGTTTTACAACAATTTTACATAATTTACCTGATTTTACATTTTTTTATTTAAATATATTGACAAAGTTCGACATTAATTATATCGATTATTAGAACTAGGTAAATGATACAAAAAAATAACATTATTTATTTTATGTAAAATTTTAGATATTGGATTCTTATTCAATTCTCTTTTTATTTGACATTTTGCTGAATAGGTAATTAAAAATGAAGCCAGTTTTGTCTTGGTCCATTTTCACATTTTTGTAGGTTTTGGAGCCCCTGTACAAAACAAAACAACTATTTTAACGTAAAGTTTGTTTCTTTAAAAGGCAAAAGCTGTTGGCATACACAAACATTTACGTTTTTTGATCCATTTTTCCTATTGTAAAGTCCATATCGTCAGTGCGATTGCTATACCTAATATGTGTCACAGGATAAGCATGTGACATATCAGATTTAAGGCACGCACCGACGATATGTGGACATATCTAAGCACTTTTTCTTTTTTGATATTTCAGCTTCCTCAACAAGTAGATACTGGGATAAGAAGTCACCTAAGTGAAGAATTCAGACAATAGAAAAATAGGCAAAAAGATATTTAGTGAAAAGACGCTCCAGGTCAAAGACAGGCGAAACAGACACAAACAAAAAACAATAAATAATCCCACTGATTTCAAGACTTAATATTATTTGTAAAATTCCCTTTTAGCAAATGTAATACAAAAGTGGTTATTAAAAATTCCTCACTAGTTGATTATTTTTAATGCCTGATTAACATACACACACAGGCACACTTATCAAAATATTCTAATTTATTGTGTAAATAAATATTAGTAGTGGAACTGTGTCTATGTAAGTTGGCGTCATATGGAAAACTTTTTTATTATTAATTTTACAAAGAAAAGTTATTCTTTATAAAAAGTTCTGCATCGTCAAAAACCTAATATGAAATCATCAGATTTTAAACTATGTCAGTCATCTACGAGGTGTGGCCAAAAATTTAATTTTTGCTTAAGATTAAAGTACCTGTATTTTTGCTAATATCGAAAATTATTCTAAAGAAAAGATGTTAAGAATTAAAAATTACTTCTAAATATGCAACTTTGTTTATTTCCAAAAAAACTTTTTTTTATTTTTTCCGCGATAATATTAAATTTGGGCTCTTACATTAGTGCACAACATTTCATAATTGAAAATATTATGGGACACTTTTAACTTAACTTTTAAATTTACTGTTTAAAAAAATGTATAATGCACTAATGTACAAAATTATTTTTTTTTGATTATTGCCGAAAAAAATATTAAAATATATTTTTCTTTTTAATTGAACAATATTGCATATTTAGAATTAATTTTTAATTCTAAACATTTTTTCTTTATAAGAGTTTTCAATATTAGCAATAATACAGGTACTTTACTCTTGATCAAAAATTATATTTTTGGCTAACCTCATTGATGAATGATACAATTTGATATCTGATAATTTGATTTCAGGTTTTAGACTTGCAGAACTTTTTATAATTAGTAACTTTATTTCATAAAATTAAAAATAAAACAGTTTCCCCATATGACTCCAACTTACGTAGACACACCGTATACCACAATTTAGATAAGCACTAAAGCTGCTTAACCACATATCTTACTGCATAACAGAATATATAAATAGTGTTGTAAGTGAAGAATGGATGCTATATATTGAAATGTTAAAAGACAATCCTAACAAAAATATGTTGTTTTCTTTAATGAACTTTTACAATATAGAAAGTACAGTCACGAACAATACCCGAATAACCTCTACTTGCAGTAGTTGCCTGGATAATATTTTTACCAATCTGGATACATATAAAAGTGAAATAATAGAGTATCATATTTCAGATCATAATGCGCAAAAACTATCCTTTCAATTAGGAAATGAAACTGATAAACAATTTACTTATAGGAGATTCTTCACTGAAAGTAACAAAAAGAATTCTTAACACTTCTTGCAAATCAGAGTTGGAATAATATTTTCCAGGTACAACGAAGTAATGTAAATCGACAATGGAATCTTTTTATAAGTACATACAAAAATATTTTTAATCAATGTTTTCCTCTTGTTATGACATATAAAAATAAAAAATGTAAACGTCCAAATAATGAACAGATAAAGGAATGTAAACGTAGGTTAGATATATTACTGGTTTTATCAAAACACAACAACCATTATAAGACATTATATAATCAAACTAAAAAACAATATGATGCTCTCTTAAAATCTGAAAAAGTTAACAAGTTTGAAAATAAGGTTAAAAATTCGGATAATAAGATAAAATGCATGTGGAATATCTGCAACGAAATAAATGGAAAAGTTAAGTCCAATAATTGTCAGCTACCTGATGTACAAAAAATTGCTGACGAATTCAATGACTATTTATTAAACATCGTTCCAGAGTTATTAAAAAACAAGTACACAGGCCTCATAAATGTAGTATTACTGATAACAACCAGTCAATGTACCTATACCGAGTCACAAATAATGAATTGTTAGCTATATCTAATAAATTAAAAAACAAATATAGTAGTGGTGAAGATGAAATCCCAACTAGCATAGTTAAGTTTTCTATAATTAAAATCTTAGATATTTTAAGATACATTTTAAATAACTCTTTAAAATTTGGAATTTTTCCTGAGCAACTAAAGATAGCAAACATTAAACCTATATATAAAAATAAGGGCGCGCTAAACGATTTTAATAGTTACAGACCAATAAGTCTTCTTCAGAGTTTTTCAAAAATATTTGAAATGGTTATATGCTCTAGACTGGTGGGATTTATTGTAAAATGTGGACTTTTTTCATGTCGACAACATGCATATATATTGGGCAGGTCTACCACAACAGCAATATATCAGTTTATAACAGCTATTCTGCAACACTTAGAAAATAAAAACCTAGCACTGGGCATGTTTCTGGATCTAAGTAAAGCATATGATTGCGTAAATCACGATATATTAATTCATAAATTAGATAAATATGGTATCAGAGGAAATGCTCTGGCTTGGATAAGGTCCTATCTATCAGACAGACCACAAAGAGTTGTACTCAACAACATAAAATCTAATGTAAAAATTAATAAGTTAGGAATAGCACAGGGTAGTATCCTGGGTCCAGTTCTGTTTGTGTTATACCTTAATGATCTAAGCTCAATAGAAAACAATTTTTTGATAACTAACTACGCCGATGATACTAATTTGTTGGTTCCAGGATCCAACATTCAGAATGTTTCAATAAACAGCGAATATGCTATTCAAAAACCACTGAATGGTTTAATGAAAACAAGCTTATTCTTAATCATAGTAAAACGAACACAATTCTGTTTACTACAAAAAACAGTCAATTAGAGAAACCCAATCTTTTAAATATTGATAACAATAGTTATACTATAAATCAGAATACTAAGTTTTTAGGGCTAATAATTGATGAATTTTTATCCTGGGACCAGCATATTGATAATCTGTGTTTAAAATTGGCTAGAATTGGGTTTGGAATAAGTGTTGCGGCACGGTATGTAAATCAAATCAAATCAAAATATGCTTTATTGTTTAAGAATTATTTCTTGTTAACAAAGCTGTAATAAATAAAAATGTAATAAAAAATCCAATATTGTAAAAATAAAAAACAAACAAAATCCATGTACCTATATACCACAAACATACAAACAAAATGGTAAAAGTTATACTAATAGTCTTATGCAATAAATAAATAATTAAAAAGGAAAACGTGACTGAATGACATAAATTATATAATTGTCAGCTACACAAAATTAGAATAAAACAAATCAATACAATACAATTTTTAAAACAACATGTTAAAAATCACACAAATACTATAAATTATCACTCTTCATAAAAACAGTTTAAAAAGAAAAAATATATACATCACATAAACATTATTTACAAAAAACAAGAAGGAAAAAAGTACATGTCACAATCTAAAATGACCCATGCGCCCAGTACTCTTCGACAGTATAAAAGGCCTGTGGGATTAAAAAGGCTTTAACCTTATTTCTAAAAGCTTTGTACTGTTTTATCTGTCGAACGTCAAGTGGCAAAGCATTAAACATTTTCTTGCTATCATAAAAGATGGACTTTTTTGTTAAAGCTGTTAAAGGAATTGGCAAATTAATGTTAAATCTACTGCGCGTGTTAATTAATGAAGTGGCATGAATTTGTTCTGAATACTTTTTGTGCATTAGACAAACAGACTCTAAAATAAACAAGCTCGCCAGGGTAAGAATTCCTTCGGACTTAAAAAAGGTCTGCATGAGTCTCGGGGTTTAAGATTATATAAATATCTAACAGCACGTTTCTGTAAAGTAAAAACTGAAATGAATAAATTTATCGTACATGAACCCCAAAAACAAATTCCATATCTTAAATGAGTGTCAATGACAGCAAAATAAACATTTTTAGCCACTGTAATACCCAGCTCCCTCCTGACAGTTCTAATTGCAAAACAACCCGAAGACAATTTTGTACACAAATTATTAATGTGGCCGTCAAACTTTAACCTATTATCCACATACAACCCCAAAAATCTGTTCTCATTCAGGCTTTTAATGACCCTTCCATCCATATAGACTTCACTTAAATTGCATTTAAAGTATTAGTATTAGTATATTAGTTTTAGGAATATTAAAAGAAAGTAAATTAGAATCGCACCATTCTTTAATGTTGTTCAAGTCAGAGCTCACCATTTCATTTAGAAGAAGTTGGGTTCTTGTTGTGCCACAGTATTGTCGTGTCGTCAGCAAAGGATGTGCATCGACCATATTTAATGCATGTGGGTAGATCATTAACATATATTAAGAATAATAGTGGCCCCAGTATAGAGCCCTGTGGCACACCTGCTGTAAGACTGAGCACACTTGAGGTATGTTCCTGGAAACGAACACTCTGACAACGACCCGAGAGATATGATCTGAACCAGTCCAGGATCGCTCCTCTAAACCCATAGGTCTCGAGCTTGCTCAGCAGTATTTCGTGAGAAACGCAGTCAAATGCCTTCGTTAAGTCACAGAACACCGCCGAAGCAACCTCTCCGTCATTAAGGCTCACATATAAGTCCTCAAGAAAGTGAAACATAGCATCTCCAGTGTTTTTCAAAAACTGAAAGGCAAACTGCGAAATGGAGAGCAAGTTAAATATGGTCACAACAAGAATTCTGTACTGTGCTAATTTTGAATCTGTTCTCAGATATGGCATTATTTTCTATGGTGGTGGTAAAGAAATACAAAGAGTTTTTGTTATGCAAAAGAGAGTGATTAGGGCAATTAAAAAACTTAATTTTAGGTGCACATGTAGAGGCCGATTTAAAGAATTTAATGTTATGACCATATATGCTTTATACATATTTGAATGCATTGTTTTTTTGTTTTAAGAATAGAGATAAGTTTGATAACGCAATTGTACATAGATATAACACTAGAAACATAAACATTATATATCCCCAGCATTGATTAACATTGACTGAAAAGAGTCCCTATTATATGTGTGTCAAATTGTATAACAAATTACCTGATTTTATTAAAAATAGTACAAGCATAAAAACATTTAAAAGGACCCTAAAAAATTTATTGATTAGCCTTGAACCGTATAGTGTTAGTGATTTTTTGAACTATAATTTTAGATGAATATTATTATTATCATTTTTGTCTTTTTTGTTGACGTCATTTCATTTTATGTACCTATGTTAAAATGTATATAATTTGAAATAAAGAAGTATTATTATTATTATTATTATTATATAAAGAGGAGATTTTATTGGTGTTTTTATTTTGATTGTGTTTCTAAACATGTTTAGAATGTAGTTTTTAATTATTTTGCTATATGAATATTAAAAATGTTTATACACGTTAAGCCAATTCAAAAGGTTCATAGGCAATATGTGGAAAGAGGATAGTCTAACGCGTATAAAACACTAACAGGAAGAGATTAGACAAAAAATGCCGGCATGTAAAGAAGATACCACCTTTTTCCGGCTTTGTTATTGCTTTAGTTTTCTATAAACGTTTTAAAGTGGCTGAATATGTGTATTTGTATATTTCTTATGTATACTTTACTTTAAAGCAAATAAAAGTAATTTATATTTGTTTGTTTTTTGTTACTAACAACCTCTTTATGGAATAATTACCGAATAAGTCACAATTATCCTTAATATAATCTTAATATAATTTTTTCCATACTAAATTAAAAAAAAAAAATATTTAGTTTGACAAAAGTATAATTTATTTATCCTTCATGGCCTTTTTACTACCTTTTTCTTAACCATAATATTATCTAAATGACAATAAACTATTATTTAAAATTTTAAATTATTTATTATTAAAATATTATTTTTAAAAATAATATCGGACCTATTATAAAAAATAGGTTTTTAAAATAATATTATGGTTGATATAAGAATTTAGCGTTTGACGTTAGCCAGTTTAAATGTTATGATTAGCTTAAAAGAACTTATATACTTTTGTTTTTTACAACATTGTTATACAGCGTGTCTACTTAAGTTCGCACCATTTGGAAAAAATTTTTATAATTAATTTTACGAAAAAAAAGTTATTCTTTGTAAAAGTTTTGCATGGTCTAAAAGCTAATATGCAATTATTCAGTTCCAATTTTTACAGTGGTATACGAGGTGTGTTAAAAAATATGAATTTTTGTCAAGAGGAAAGTATCCTTATTTTTCATAAAATCAAAAATTTTTATAAGGAAAAAATGTTCAGGATTAAAACAGCCTTTCAAACAATATGCAAATGAGTTTTGAGTAAAGTGCAAAAACTTTTTTAACATTTTTTTCTGCGATAACAAGCATTTCTGTGAATTTTTGGCGGTTTTGACAGCTTTTTTAAAAATTAGATTTCAAAATAAGAATGCATGTCACCATAGTATGCACTAATAAAAAAAATTTAAATGTAATGAATGAATTCTTTTTTTTCCTGAAATGAACAAGTTTGCATATTTAAATGGTTTTTTAAATCTAAATATCTTTTCTTTATAAAAATTTTCGTAATTATGAAAAATAAGGGTACTTTTCCCTTAAACAAAATTTATATTTTTTGACGTATCTCGTATACCACTGTAAAAAATTATTATCTGATGATTGCATTTAAGGTTTTACATCATGCAGAACTTTTTATAAAGAATTACTTTATTTGGTAAAATTGATAATGAAAAAGTTTTTATATAGTGCGAACTTAAGTAGACACTCTATATATTTTTAAGTTATTTTTAAGGTTAATATTTTCTTCCCATAGGAAGTGTAGACTGCACATAATTTACATTGGGTATTTTTTCTATCTTTTAACTTGAAAATGAAATGGAATAAGTTTTAAATATCAATTTAAACTAAAAAAATATGGAAAGGTAAAAGGGAAAAAACACAATGATTTAATATGGTTTTATTTAAGGACATATGACATGTTTCTGTTTTAATGTTGAATTATCTGGTAAAGGTATCCTTTTTTAAAAGTAAGCATAATGCTTTATAACCTGCTGCATACATGGTATACTCTGAGATACTATTTCCACAGACCATACGGTACGAATATTTCAATTTTGTAATTTTTTAACCTGTCTTTTTTTTATTTCTTTTTTAACAGCTGTTTTTACTTGCAGTAGATAGCTACTTCAGTACTTAATTATAAATTTTGTTCTTTTATTTGTGAAATTTCCAGAGCCTTTTCACTTGGATCCATATTTAATCTAAAATATTAAGTAAATTAGTATACTCAATATTTAATATAATTTTTAAAATTTGCTGTAAATAAAGCTTACCCAATTTACTTTGATGTGCACTATTAAAAGTTCAGATATTTGATTCATCTTGATGCTCAAGAGCAATAGCCTAATGCCGGAGGTACTAAAAAGAGCCATAAAGTGTTACTCAATTTTATGTGTATATCTCAAAAATAAATCTTTTCTTTGAATGGCTATATCCAAGCCAGCCTTTTCCTTAATTGATGGCAACTGTTTTAACTTGAGCAAATTAAGGTTGTATTCTGGTTCTAATTTATTTTCAGTTTTGGACCCTTTTTTGACTGATAAGCTAAGTTTTTGCTGCAAATTTCTTTCAAAATATCTGAAACAAACTCTTCTAGTAGCACAGCTTAAACAATCTTTCCTGCAGGAAGCTGCAAACCATACTTTTGTGTCAAACTAGTTTTACGGAAACCATAAAATCTTATATTATGGATATGGATTTATCAAAGTTTTCACTTAGATTGTTACTTTTTCATTTTAAGAAATGGGCGTATATATACAAAATGTATAATAATTGTTTACAAATCAGTCGCTTGGAGCATTAAAGCAAATAAAAATATCAAATGAATGATGTCTGGTCTCATACACATAAAGGTAAACTTTGAAAGTTTTACTAATAAACCATTGTTTAAAGCACTTAAAAACAATTTATCTTATAATTTAACTAGTTTAAAGTCAGAACACTGCCGAAAAGCAAAGTAAAACCATAAAATAATAAAAACCACATAAGAACTTGTTTGTTTATGTTTGGTGATCATCTGTTAAATGACATTGCGGATGCAGACCTCGAACGATGTTGCCAACAGAAGTAAGTGACTGTTCCCAATATCGCGATATAAAAGTCACTAGAAGCTGGTGTTCGCATAAACTGCCATTTTTAGAAACTAGTAAGTATTATAGTTCTTTTTAGAGGTATGTGACGTGCCCCTAGTCACTTCGCTAAACGTTACGTTACCTCGCAGAAATTCGCTTCTTGAGCAAACCAAGGTTAGTTTATATTTATAAGGTTGCGACATATCCTCAACTTTTAGACGGTTGGAGGTCGGGGACGCAAGGAAGGGCACTCCACGGAGAAAAGTTGGCAAGACCAAGGTTAGTTTATATTTATAAGGTTGTGACATATCCTTAACTTTTAGACGGTTCGAGGTCGAGGACGCAAGGAAGGGCACTCCACGGAGAAAAGTTGGCAAGACTAGGTAAAATTAAAGCTGATGATCATTCTAGTGGCGTCTAGAATTTACGCATTTCATTTTGTATTGTTTTGAAAGTGATATTTGTTGAAAGATGTAATTCCAAATGTTTTTTATTTAAAGTAAAGGAATTTACAACTTAATAATATTTAAAAACTGTTGTGTAAACGGTTGTTCTACCAATACAATAAACTGTATATCTCCGGCACTGAACAATTTGGCCGAAAAATGGGAGATGTGACGTCATAACACGTCAAAGCAATATGGCCGAATGTCGCGACCCTAATAGACCAATAGACCGACTTTGGGAAAACAACTCTCTCTGTTTTGTGAGGCAAACGTCAAAATCAAAATATGAAAACTAACCAAAGATAATTCATACGAAACAGAGTACGAAATAAACTTTAAAGTAATTAGATACTTTTTTATGTTTTCCAGCATCTTTGAGGTTTTAAACTTGAACTTTACCCTATCATGTGTTAAACACCCATATGTGTAAGTTACCAAAACCTGTTTTATAGAAAATTGTTAAAAGCCCACCGCAAAGTAAATAGGTTCATTTTAAAAATTGATCCATACGTGATATCGTGGTGCTAGTATTTTACAATAACCTGCTGATATTTATATTTAAAATATGAATATTAGAGAAACAGAGATTGAAGCACCATGGGGAAAAATTAGCTGTAAGTATCAGTTTTTTTGTCTAAAATATTTACATATAAAGTTTATGGAAAAAAGAACATTCCCCCAAAAGCCTCTTTCCTTCAGTCATAATAATTATTAAGTAACAATTAATGTACTATAATAACCTTACAAATAATAGATAAAACGAAATGGTTCTCTTATCTCTTGTAAAATTTCTGATATTAGAGATATGAGGTTTGCAAATTGGAGTAACGAAATATATAATGTATAGTAGCAAAATTTCACTCATTAGTATTTTTTTTTATTAGTGTTATTTCTGTGTGAACATCAACTTATTAAAGTTTATTTTTAGTGAAACTATGGGGAAATGAAGATGATCCAGCTATTTTCACAGTTCATGGTATTATGGATAATGCAGGCAGTTTTGATGGATTAATACCCCTTTTACCCCAACACTATTTTTACATTTGTGTTGATCTTCCAGGCCATGGAAAATCCAGCCACTTTCCTCCTCATTTGCCAATATATTCTGTAAATTATATTATGGTATATAAGTTAGTTATGGATTATTTTAAAAGAGATAAATATATAATTATGGCTCATAGCTATGGGGGTCAACTAGGATTTTTATATTCTCAGTTGTATCCAGAAAAAGTGGAAAAACTTATAATGTTTGACACAATACATATGTTTCTAGTACCTGCTAAATATTTTAGACAGTATTTAGAAGATAGATATAATAATCATTTTCATATGGAAGCAAAAAGCTAAAGCAAAATGCGCCACAATATACATATGAGGAGGCCTTTGACAAAATAATGATGGTAAAATTAACTTGATAATATTTAATGGTTAAGGGGAGATACCAGTAAATCCTTAAATTTTCATTGATTTTCATGAATTTTGTTAAAATGAAAGAGTCATTATATATTTTCAAAAATTGGTATGTAGTTTACGCAGATATTAAAATAATATAATATACCTATATTTTTTCACTTTAAATATTCAAAATGGCAAACATAAAAAATTTTAAGCTGTTTTTACAGTTTGAAAGATTTCTTGCATTAAAGTTTTATTGCTGCGATTTTTTGATCTGCACACGCGCACTTTCCAGAAACTTTTAAAAAGATAAAAATGAGCGTGCACAGATCGAAAAATTGCAGCAAGAAAAAATTGCATGCAAGAAAACTTTCAAACTGTAAAAACAGTTTTAGGAAAGTCGGAGAGAGACTTCTTAATCAGCAGGCAGTGATTTGAAAATTAAAAACCAATTTTTTTTGTGTTTACCAATGCCACAATTTGTCAGTGAACCTAAAAAAAAGAAAAATAAATAAATTGAAGGAATACAATGCTTGAAAAATATTAAATGGCGTTTTGGGTCAATTTTTCCATTGTTCTTGCTTTAAAAAGAAATCTTTTTCAAAAAGAATTCATTAATTATAGTGACTTACTGACTCTGTAATATAGGAAATACTAAAAATTATGTTTTAAAATTTTAGGGGCGTGTTCCTAGAGGAGTATACTAAAAAGATATGAAAAAAATGTTTTTGACATTTTACAGGTATTTCCCCTTAAGGCTAATTTGAAAATAAGTGGCAAAATAATGTTTAATAGTTAAGTACTAGAGCATGAGCCCATGAGTGGCAGATCTTCTTCATTTTTTAGAAGTGATGAAGTTTGACTTTTAGTGGCTTTGGAAGGTAGTGGGTACCAAAGGTTTATCAATTGAAACATAACTTTCGTCATTTTGTAAAAGCTTAATTTTATATATGTTACTTAGGTACAGAGTTGGGTCATATTTGAATCCTGAGTATTCTAAATAGTATTCAGAATACATTTTGCCGGTATTCGAATAGTATTCGAATACATTTGTGTGGTTGGTATTCGCTATTCGTTGTTGTTTAAACACTCTATATACATCGAACAATTTTTAGAAAATGCTTATTTGGAAACACTACAAATCTTATATAAGACTTTTAGTTATATCTATCCAATAACGGAAATATTGGACTTCCTCAGACCATTAGGTCAATCCAAAATATTTATCTGCCAAGGGGTTGGAATTGTCAAAACTGTTTGGTCACAGGAAATAAATTCTAATGGGTGAGGAGTCTTTGGACAGTGGGGGCGACTTCGGACATTTATTATATTTGATTGCCCGCTTCGTAAAAATTATACGCCGATAGATTACGCTGATATTGTTTTTACGAAGCGGGTAGTCGATAATGGCCGAGCAAAACCAAATGTCAGAAGTTACCCCTGTTGTCCAAAGACACCTCACTTTACGGTACCCAACTGATACAGTATAAAATTGAGCTTATACAAAATGACAAAAATTAACTTTTAATTTATTAACCTTCGGTACCTGGTACCTGCCAAAGCCACTATGAGTCAAACTTCATAGCCTCCCATCGCTTATACCTATGTTGACAGTATGTGATGACAAACTTTCACCTTTTACAAAATGACGAAGGTCTGCCACTTACGGGCTTATGGACTAGCAGAGTGTTAGCAGAGCTGATAATAGTTAATTATAAGGTTCATTAGGTATCAGAAATAGTTACACCTTACTAGTTTTAACTTTTTTATGAATATATTGTTTGGCATCGGCAGTGTAATTCAGGACTAGGTGTTTGGCGTTTGGTTTTGTGAAAACTAGTTTTGATTGAACTACACTGCTTTCAAGGTCATAATTTTTATTGAAGAAGTGTTTGAACCACAGTCACGAACAAGAGTGGACAATAGGGATACTAATATGGAGAACTTATTTTTTTTGTTTTTATACAGTGACCGCCAAAGAGTTGGACATATGGAAAAAAAAAACATTTTTGAAAATATTTAAAAACTTTTTTCTCTAGCACCTCTGCTTATCGAGTAACCAAAAATCAATAATGACATTCGGCTCATGGGCGTCTGTTGGGGAGATAATCAATAAAAATTTGATTTTTTTCTTTGAAATTAGTTTTTAGCTATAAAGTGCCAAACTAATTTAATTTATCATGATTTTTGTTTTTCTTTCACATTTAAAACAGGACAGTTAAAAAAAATCATATTTGGTAAATACTCTAAGTGTGTCCAACTGTTTTTTAAGAGCTATATTGTAATTTAGAAATCTTAATAAGATAGAGCATTTTATTAATGTGTTTTTCATTTGTTTTAAAGCCTACTTATGTTGCAAATAAATTTGGTATAAAATGTGCAATATCATTTTTGTATCAGTAAAAGTTTAATTTATTGGGTGCATGACTCAACTTTAATTGAATTATAAGAAGATAACTGCTTTACAAAACTGTTTATGTTTAATAATATTTTATAAAAATAGTCTTTTCTGTCATGCCTTACTACATTTTGATTGTAATATAGTAATACCTCTCTTAGAGAAAACAGGTGGACACACTTGGAGTACTTACCAAATCTAATTTTTGTTTCTCGTTTTAAATGTAAAAGAAAAAACAAAAATAATGATAAATTAAATTAGTTCGTCACTTATAGTTAAAAACTTATTTTAAAGAAAAAAATTAGGATTCATGAATTGACCAAATTTTTTTGAAAAAAGCGTCTTTTTCATTTTTTAAAATATTAGCTAGAGAGAGCTATTATGTGTATCCTTAATGCTGATTTTAAAGATAACATAAATATTGCATATGTACAACAGTAACAATATTCAATGTGATTGATATTAATACAGGGTTTGCGAAAATTCAAAAACATAATTGTTCTCTAAAGCCTTGTTCAGACACGGCTAGTAATTTAGTCGAGTAGCGAGTAGTTAGGTATTCTCGTGCGTGCGGACAGTAAAAATTAGAAAATTAGGAAAGTGGTTTAGTGTAAAGGCTGTCCACACGCACGAAAATACTTAATTACTCGCTACTCGACTAAATAACTAGCCGTGTATTAACAAGGCATAAGAGTAAACTATTTTTATTTTTTATTTTGTTTAGGAAAATAAAAGTTAAGTTTTTTTAATAGCATTTGCGTTTAAAATATGAAAAGTTTCAATGACATTATATCATTCACAGGGGCATTTTGATTTTGGTTGGATTTTATTTAAAAAACTTTAAAACGTTGAAGTTACTTTAAATTCTAATAAGGACTATTTTTTTAGTTGCGACCATCTTTATTAACAGAAAAATCTGCTTAAACGTTAAAGTTACAAAATATAATTATATTATAATTTCATAATTTACTATTTAATCCATATTCAACACATTTTTTAGCTGTAAACAAGGTAAAATCAAAGCTTTTTTCCTTGTAACATTAGCCAAATTTTGGGGTTTAATAAAAAATTTATTTTATTGCTAACAAAATAATACATAAAGGTAGTTTACTTTTGAAAAAAATCTTGTTTTTTAAAGTTTTTACACATCCTGTAAAGGGAAAGATTTTTTATCCATTGTCTTCTTGTAAACTCCACCTACAAACAGTCCTTATTTTTATTTTTATATATTTTTTTGTAAAAATATGTGTGTCGCTTGTTAAATATAAAAATGAAAGAAAGTGATGGAGCAGACTGTTTCTTTTGTTGTTTAATTACAATCACAGTAATAGATGCAGGGACTGCACAATATTTCTAATAATGACTATTTTCTTTTAGGTGAGACCATCTCCATTAATAGAAAAATCTGCTAAGGCTTTATTAGCAAGGATGTTAATTCCAAAAGATAATGGAAAATATGAATTTTCTTTAGATCAAAGATTAAAGCATGTTATAAGTCCACTTCATGATGCACGATATGTTTTAGATACTTTTAAAGAGCACCCAGTAAAATGTCCAGTTTTAATAGTGTTCGGAATTGACAATAGTGCTCAAAGACAGATATTTAAACCTCTTCTTAATGCTTTAAAAAAGCAGAAAAACGTAACAATGAAATATGTACCTGGACATCACGATGTACACCAAAACTCACCTGAGGTAGTAGCTACCCACGTTGTGAAATTTTTAAGTTTTCAGAAAAATAAACTTTAGATATAAAATTAAAAAGAATTAAGATTTTGTGTAGAACTTCAAATCAAACCAGTATTTAATATCTTGGCGAAATAATTTATATTTAAAATTTAAATACTTTTAAAATGTATGGGAACATAATAGCATATTAATTTTAAGGGGTTATGGTTTTTAATATATATTTTTTTAAGAACATTTTAGGAATATTGTGTAAACATTTAAGATAAATCAGAGCAAAAGTAACGACGATACAGCTGTAACTATGAGTCATCCTTTAATCTTATGAACGTTATCATTCTAAATTTTTTCGTGCTCAAAACCAGAATTGGGTGGTATTCAAATACTCGGTATTTTGAATCGTATTCAAAATACATTGGGCTTGTATTTAAATAGTATTTGAATACATTTGTGCGTTTGGTATTCGGTATTCGGCAGAATATTTTTTGGTCAGTATTCGGAATTGTTTATTCTGAATAGCGTTTTTGAATGATAGTGTTTGAATCAATATTTGGGTATTGGAATACCGGGACTAGAAGTATTCAAATACCAAATATTTTTTTAATACGGTATTTGTCATTCTTTCTAATTTTTATCAAAATAATATTTATTAAAAAAAATATTTTCATTTTTAAGTGCTTCCAAAAGGTAAAACTTAAAATTTCAAAAAAACTTTCCGGTGTGTGTTACTTGGAGGCCATCGCAACTGATGGTTTTTAGGTAGATACGGTTGTCTCGTAAATTCAGTCAGTTGGTGCTTAGCAGTCAATTGCGACACAAGATTTAAACTTTCTGTTGTTAAAATTTGACAGGCAGCTAAGTTAAGTGAATAATATAAAAATCCTATAAAGCACTAAAATATCTTAGGCTTACAAAATAAATTAATCACAAATCAGAATACCAACTACACTCAAATAAAAACTTTCCCCTCACCTATTTTTATTGTTCTTTCATTCTTTAATATATAAAATTACAAAAAAAAACACGTATTTGAAAAGCAAAAAAAAAAGAAGGTCCTTACTTCTCACTTTTTAATTCCATGATCACCCTCACCCCTCGGACCAGCCCTGAGGGGGGCATATCATCATTAAATGCCCAAAATGCCCATATTTGCCATTACATATGTATAAAATACCCTATGATCTCCCCTGCTTCTGATATATGTACCGCCAATGAGGCAACCATACCTAATCTAAAAACCGCTACCGCAACTTGCCTTTTTTGAGAAGCTTCAGAATAATTGCTGTCATTGCCGTATCTTTTTTAGAATTTTGTAAAAAAATTGTACACAATATTCTTTTAACGTTATATTTTATTGTACCATTTAGTTTAAAGGTCTATTCACACACATCAGTCACGTCTCAGTGGCGTGTCAGTTACGTCTTCGTCTGAAGTCAGAATGCTTGGTGAAAAGGTATTGACGCCTATTCACATATCCGTTAGTCGACAGTGATTTATGCTAGAGGTACGTTTTTACAATATCGTCACCTTAATTGTCAAACCACCTAACTCCAGTTTTAATAAAAAATGTATTGTCATCTTAAGCCTTATAAAATAAGGCTAAAGATGGCATCAAAATCACACTTTTTATTAATTATTGAATTGTAAATCCACCCTACTCCAGTTTTTATATAAAAATGTGATATGCCTTATTTTATAAGGCTGAAGATGACATCGCATTTTTATTAAAAAGAAGTTAGGTGGGTTGTTCTTCTTTTAACCTACATAAACATGTCTCCTTGTTTCCATCAGTTAAGAATGAAAAATTTAAGAGAATTACTTGACAAATATTACTTTTTTATTTAATTCAAATTCATTTATTCATGTTAATAACAATTAGTTTACACAAGTCAGAATAAAATAGTTAACAATAAAAATATACAAATACTAGGACATAAATTATAACAGACTTTGTCAATTACAACACTAAAATTCGATAAAATTTTTTAAACACTATTTAAAATTCTTAATGTTAATGGTATTTCAACGCTTCACACCATCAAACAAGAATATGTGACTAAAACATCTATTTACAAAATTTTAAAACTCGGTACACAAGTACTCGTCAAAGGAATAGAAGGCATTAGTAATTAAGATTTGTTTAATTTTTGTCTTAAAGTTTCTATATTCCAAAGACTTTATGTCATTTGTATTTCAATTTATATTTCAACATGCACTGTACTAAAAACATAACGGCTTTGCACCTTTAAAAAAATATTACAACTAATATGTTTAAATCAGCGTGAGAGAAGTGTATTTCATAGAAATCACACTTGTCTCTGCCACCTTCAGTTAGGCATATTGCATAATTTTACGAAAAATTTTTATGACGACAGAAATTCTAAGACTAATTTTTAACTCCGAGAGATATAACCAATCATGAAATAATGATTTAAATTTTTTATCAGTTTCAATAATATTAAAAAAATTGTAACGGAGTGGTAAAGTTTTTGGTCGAGTATATATTTCGGGACCTGGAAATCTTACAAAAATATATGAACTTCGCCGTTGACAACTTTTTCCGCTAGATTAAACAATTAGCTATTGTAAAAAAATAAAATAAATGGTGATAAAGAAACCTTTATATATATTCCAACTTAAATAAATAATTTATCATTACGTAGGTTAAAAAGAAGAACAACCCAGGTGGTTTTACAATTAAAGTGACGATATTTTGGAAGATGGTCTGTTTTACAAACGAAGAATTAGCTATGGTGCCCCCTAGACATGAAATTTTTAAGGACCAAAAAAATGACCCCACCTTTTTATATTATACATTTCTTTTTATTAACCCCCATTTTTTTAAGAAAAGGTCACCACTTCTTTACAAAATTAAACATTTGTTTTTACTAACCCAAAACTTTTTGAAGAGCAAAAAAGAGGTCGCAACCTTTTTAAATATACAACTGTTCATTTCCTTTTACTAACCGAAACTTTTTTCAAAACACAAAAAAGGTGTCCTCTGTGTGGTGTCCCCCACAACGTGTTGCCCTAAGCAATTGCTTAATTTGCTTATAGGTTAATCCGGAACTGGTGATAAATCATATAGTTCGGGATATTGTACTAATTTATATGCTTTTTATCAGAATACCAACATCTTCTGTTGGATGCTCAGTCATAACTGAAAAATATCGTTGTCAACGAATTTACACCATGACGGAACAGACACAGAAACAAGACTGACGGTCTCAGACGTGCGACTGCGTCTGACATGTGTGAAAAGCGTCTCTGTGAATACAATATACCGATAATTTTTTTACTAAGAACTTCACGGATCGGGACTGAAACGTAACTAATGTGTGTGACTAGACTTTAATAAATAAATTTAAATAAACCATACAAATGTAGCTTTTAGCGCACAAATTAACTAATACAACCCTCCCTCCCTTTTGTTAAAAAACAATATTTACACGCAATATTTGACAGAATTTTTTACAATTTTTGTTACCATGTTGCAACGTTTTCTTGACATAAAATTCTTTTGTTTTAACAACAATGAAATTAACCCATGCCCAATGGGTGTTAAATGACCTATAACAAATATCATCATAATCAGTGTTATAAGTAATATACAGTGTGTCCACGGATGGACTTAACTTATTTGACGAAACCGATACTGTTAATCAGTCCTATGGCTAATAAACAATTTCATTTCATTTCATTTCATTTCAACTATACCTGTAACATTTTTCTATTTTTATTACTTTAAAAAAGTTATTCTTTATAAAAAAAAAATCGTCTGAAATGCTAAAAGCTCTAATAAAAATCGCTGTAAGATATACAGGTTTCAAAATCGGGAAAATATTAATTTGAAAAATAGAAAAATTAAAAAAATATATTTTTGAAACTACCTAATTAAAAGAATAAAAAAGTTATCAAAAGTGTATGTATAATAAACATTTTTTCTATTGGTTATGGTTTTTAGGAAAATTTAAGGTTAAATGCTAAAAAAATCTAAAAAATAATTTTATTTTTTATGAAAGCGTTAAAAAATCCACCCTATGATATACAGAGAGATTAAAAATATGAAAATGGTATTTTGGAAAAAAAATCGGTTATGAATATTTTTTAACTATTTACTTAACTTAACTAAGCAAATGGTAATTTGGCTAACTTATCGGTCGTGTAGAAGATTTTTTTAAATAAAAATATTTATTAAAAAAGTTTTAAATTCTTGGGCATACAGGCCTCTTAATGACAAAGAAAAACACATACATAACCTGGTAGGAACGACTAGTTGGCTGGTTACTTTAAAATTAGGGAGTCTCCAAATAAATGGATACTCCGGGTCACAATGAAGTCGGTGACACGTGTTTCATCCTTGTTGGGAATCATCACAACCGCTGTACATTGTTGACAGTCAGTGGTTAAGATTAAATTGTTTAAACTATGCGCTCTTGACAGTATTAATTTCCAAATTTAAATAAAACGTTTTCTAACCGTCTAGGCTCTTTTTGTTTTTTTTTAAGAAATTTAGTCTGTCAGTATGTATCAATTACTAGCACATTCCAAGGATGTCATCATCTAGCTTTAAGCCATAGATAATAATTTAAACAATGAGTAGAGGTACATCGTTAAACTGAATCCGATTCAACCGATCTGATCAAACTTAGAAACGTTTTCGATTCGATTTCAAGGTTTCGTTTGAAATTGACCAGAACACGTTTCTAAGTTCGATCCGATCGATTGAATCGGATTCAGTTTAACTCACTAACAAAAAGTCTCAACTTTTTTTAATGGGGATGGGTAGGTATGTACAGTGCGTCCAATCTGACTTGTCCACATTTTAAATGCCTATAACTTTTTTATTTCTTAACTTTGAAAAATTATACAAAAACCAAATGGTACAGTAAAAAAATACATGTAATTTTCATTTTATCTACAGTCTAAGCTTAGTCCTAAGTAGGTATAGTGGAAATTACATATAATATTTTTCAGATTTAAATGGTCATATTTCCGAAACTATTAAAGATAGATATACCAAATGTATTTTTGTAAAGCTCTTTAAAAGACCTTTTAATGGAGGTATAATATACACGGTGTCCCAGTTAAGAAAAGAAAGTTATGTCAATATATTCTGTTACTAGAATTGTTTTGTGTAATCTTTATAACAGAAAAAAACTTGATAATTCACTGTACCATGTGGACAAGTTAGATTGGGCGCACTGTACATCTAGATTCTCGGATATACATTTAGAATATAAGAAAATAACTTCTCTGGTCGCTAGGAAGATATCACTTTTGGAAGGCCTAGACAGAATTCCCTTCCTTTGTTTTTTGATTTAAGGCCCCCATACTTTTTATATAATATACCACACACTATATTATGATGTTGAAAAAGCTAATTTAAGTATTCTTAGTTAGTCAGAATCTTAATGTTGACGTCCCATTATTTTGTTATCAAATATACAAATATTTAAAATATATTGTTTTATATTTACGATGTAGTTTTTATTTAAAAAGTAAATCTGCCAATTACGTTATTTTTTTTCGATAATTCGGCTAATAGTTCCAGGCCAGTAATAAATTTCACTTTATGATAATTACACTTTTAAAACCTTTTAGGGGTTCCTTTTCATGAGTCTACCACGAATATTCATACCGCCATATATAGAAGCGGCGTGTTAACTCGGCCTGTCAATGTCAAATGTTTCGGGTGTTGGACCGGGCAAACACGTCACTTTTTTGTCGACAAGTTTACCGCAATGATTTGCATGCAATTTTAAAACATTGTGCCAAAAATCGTAAGGATTACAGTTACGAAACACGCCCAATCCGATACCCAAAACATGTCAATGAGCCTTATGGTTTCGTGACGGTAAGTAACACTTAAGATTTTTGGCACAATGTTTACAAATTACATGTAAAACATTGTGGTAAACTTGTCCGACAAAAAGTGACGCGTTTGCCCTGTCCGACACCTAAAACATTTGACACTGACAGGCTGGGTTAACGCGCCGCTTCCATACATGGCGGTATGAACATTCGTGGTACACTCGTCAAAACGGATCCCCCTAAAAAGGTTTTAAAAGTGTTATTATTTTGAAGTGAATTTCATTAACAACTATAATAAAAAGATGCTAATAGGGTATAGTCCAGGCAAAATAACTGATTGCAAAAAATCCTTTACAGCAAAATATTGGTATACTTTTATTAAATGCATCATAACCATGCAAGAAAAAATGTTCCGGGCCAAAATAATCCGTTAGGGGTAAAGGTGGATTGTTACTACCTATGTTGGGAGTATGCGCTGACAAACTCTGCAGCTCACGGGCTCTTGGACTATAAGGAAAGTTAAAGCGACAACTGGACAAGCGTCTAGAGATCGGCCACCGGCTTTTCCGGCCGACCAATCAACGAACACTAAAAGTGACGTGTAACGTGATGCATAAAACAGCTTAAAATTTGTATTACAAAAGATTGGCAGGGCCGTATATTAACTGTTTGGGCTGCCCTAGGCTGGACTTGTTGGGGCGCCTATTTTATGACAATAAAGGGGGAACAAAAATTGTGAAGATCAAAGAAAAAGGTCCTTGCCTGCATGGCGCCTATTTTATTCCCCAGGGCGCCCTATTCACAAAAAGGACCTTCCCACTGTCCCAGTCTGGCGCCTATTTTTTTCTATTCTTACATTAAATGTAAGACCAAAAAAGGCCTTCCCTGTCTGGCGATTATTTTAACCTACTCCGCCCTAAACTTTTTTAAAATTTCCCTGTCTGGCGCCTATTTTTTCACCGACACCCTAGGCTGTAGCCTAGTGCCACAAAATATCTCTTTTTATAGAAAAGTTTCTTTGTAGATACTTATTTAATAAAAGGGATGGTTTGTGCCTAGTGCTTAATACAGAATACAGTCGGTCATGCAAAACTGTCACATTGGAGGGGAGGTCATGGTTAGTTTAAAATGTCCAGTATTTCTACTTTTATATGAAGATAGATAGATTTAAATGATGTTTTCTGTTAAAAAAAAAGAGAAAAGTTTTGTAATTTAAGTTTCAAGGACGTTTTATGCTTTACGTGAGTTTTAATGTTCGTTGATTGGTCGGACGCAATGACCTTTTTTTTTTGTGAATAGTCTAAGGTCGGACGGAAAGCCGGTGGCCTGGTGGCCGAACTCTAGACGCTTGTGGTAACTGGAGGCTGTCTTCCCTGTACAAGATACAAAAATAAACTTAAAATAGGTAATGTTTCTTTGGAAACATTCTTTTTATTGACAGTACCAGGTAATATACAAGGTGTCTTAAAAACAGCATTTTTATTGTCAAAAGTAGGTTTTTTAAAATTAACCACCCTCTATATTTTAACAAATTTTGACCTGTATTTAATTCTACATCAAAAATGTATAACATACTATATACGTCAATTTTATTTTTGGTTTTTATGATATCAACAGAGTATGCGGATATACTCATTAACGATTAGAAGTAAAGAGGGAACATAAAATTTTGGTTTTATTTATCTTTAAATAAGTCTGTCACTGTCATAGTGACAAATAATATAAAAACATGTAGGATTACTAATACATAGGTAAGTCAGCTATTTAGTTTATTTTAGATACATAAATATTAGTAGTAGTATTAAGTTAACCTAAAAACCAGCCATAATATTGACGTATTGCTGTTTCTTTAGTACAATTAAGTAAATATGTGTCTAAAATAAAGTAATTTGCTGACATGCCAAATAATAGTTCTTACAATAGAAGGTAATTAATAACATGTTATTATATTATTTCTCACTCATTTATAAATAATTATAACCAAAATATTATTTTCTTTTTTGACTTTTAATTGTTAATGAGTTGGGTGGGCAAAATTGGTCGTTTTTATGGACTACCTCAGTTATTACTGGAGTTTAATTAAAAACCGATGTAGGTGTTTTGGCCTCGATTTTGGATAAACTAAAAATGGCGTAGTTAGAATTTTAATAAAATTATTTATCTACGAGATAAAAGGGGAAATTTAAATATTGACGTTTTTGATTTTACCCTATACAGGGTAAGCATTTTTAAGTTGGCACTATTGCTAACTTCTTCATTATTGGAGATACGAAGTCGGTTAAATTAGCAAAGTAATAGCATTTGTGCCGGTAATTAACGTGCTGCCAACAAAAAAACAATTGAACTTCAAGTTTTTGATTAATGGAAAAAACTACTTTATTTAAATGAAACACCCTGTATATTATATAACTTTTTAAAAGATCTATTAAAGACCATTAAAAAAGTCCTTATGTGTTATATCCAATATTTAATAGTTTCGGAAATATGGCCAACCTCGGGAATTTCCTAGTAAACTGGCATTTTTTTAAATAGAACACCCTGTATATTGCATTACCATTAAATAGATATTTTAGGGAGCTTTAAAAAACTACCACATTTAATATGCCTATCTCTTATAGTTTTGGAAATATGGCCTTTTAAATCCGAAAATTATGTTAAATTTTCATTATTTATACTCTCCAAGCTATAAGCACTGTACTCTGTTCACTATAAATTGAGAAAAACACCTGAACAAAAATGTATTTCATTGGTTTAAAAAGTCAGTAACCCTAGTTACCGTAATAAAAAATGTATTTTATTGGTTTAAAACTGCAGTAACCGGAGTTACTTACTAAGTATTCATTATCATTTAATAGTGACTGAAGTATAAGTTTAGTGTCGAAGATAAAATAAACTTTATATCTTCTATTTTCTAAATTTGAATGGCTATATTTCCAAAACTATTATGTTTTAAAGCTTTTTAAAATATCTATTTAATAGTGATGCAATATACAGGGTGTTATCTTTTAAAAATGCCAGTTTACTCTCAAATTCCCGAGGATGGCCATATTCCTTAAACTATTAAAAAATGGATATAACACATAAGGACTCCTTGTATCATTATCTCTTGTAGTTTAATCTTATATAACCATATTGAAAAAAGATAAACCTTTTAATTATTATTAGCACATATATGTTGGTATTATTTTTTGTTTATTGTGTTAATACTTTTAAAAGTATATTAAGGTTGGTATAGATCTTTACTTTAATTATTACATTTAAATATTATTTTAAAAGAAAGTGTTTATACGGGGTGCGCTCAAAAACAAATATTAAAATTCAAATATTTAAAAAACCACAAGAAAGGAGACTTTTTATTATTGATTTTACTAAAAAAGTTATTCTTTAAAAAAAAATGTGTCTAAAACCTAAAATTTTATCATCAAATATTAATTTTTTGCAGTGGTAAATGAGGTATCTCGAAAAATGTGAATTTTGCTCAAGGGAAAAGTACCTTCTATTTTTAACAATATCGACTTTTTTATACGAAAAAGTTGTTTAGAATTAAAAATTACTTGCAAATATGCAAGTTTAACTATTTCCAAAATAAAAACTTTAGTTCTTAGCATGGGAAATTTTGTTTTATTATTGATTTTACGAAAAAAGTTATTCTTTCTAAAAAGTTCTGCATGGCCTTAAACCTAAAATTTAATCATCAGATATTAATTTTTTGCAGTGGTACACAAGGTGTGTCAAAAAATGTTAATAATGGAAAAAATGTAAATAATTAAGTTTTCTTGTAAAACAAATCGATATTGTTAAAAATAAAGGTATTTTCTCTTAAGCAAAATCACATTTTTTGACAGACCTAGTATACCACTGCATAAAATTATTATCTGATGATTGTATTTAAGGTTTTAGGCCATGCAGAAATTTTTATAAAGAATAACGTTTTTTAGTAAAATCAATAATAAAACAAAATTCCCCATACTGAGAACTGAAGTTTATTTTTTTAGTAAATAGTTAAAATTGCATATTTGTAAGTAATTTTTAATTCTAAATAACTTTTGATTATAAAAAAAAACGATATTGTTAAATATAAAGGTACTTTCCCCTTAAGCAAAATTAACGTTTTTTGACGTACCTCGTATACCACTGCACGTATAGCTATATTTTTATTGTAGAATTTAATACAGAATCAAAATAGATTTTGTGTATAAATAGAGTTGGGACACCTTGTATACATCGTGCCACTTTAAAACGTTCAATGCAACATTTTCGCCAATGGGTAAAAAGAAGACGGTCTATGTTTATATGCAGGTATCTTTGTCTAATCTGTACCTGCTTGTGTTCATGACACTAAAAGTCAATTTTTATAATATTTTAGATAAAAACATTTTTTAAACCTATTTTATAAAAAGATACCGCAATTGGGAAACTCCCTGTTGACCCGAAACGTTTAGTTATATTTATATTAATCAAAGAAAAAGCTTTGCTTTAATAATGTTGGTAAAAATTTTAAGTAAGAATAAAAATCTTGGCACGAAACTCTGTCGTTGGCTCTCTGGTTATCTTTCTGATCGACGTGTATATCAGTTATTGCAGATGGCCACTCGTCAAGCTTTCACCAAGCAAGTGCTGAAGTGCACAGTACTGGCCAGAGGCGCACTTACATGTTTGCCGCCCGTAGGCTATTTTATTTTCGCCGCCCCTTCTTCTTTTTTCCTTCACAAAATTATTCATAAGACAAAATATGCCGCCCCCTAAAGAACGTCTGCCGCCCCCTAAAAATGCCGCCATAGGCTTCAGCCTACTCAGCCTTTTGGTAAATGCGCCACTGGTACTGGCACCAACATTATTTCTTCTTCACATATCAACGACCTTCTCTCATCCACAACTAATTCAATTCATAGTCTTGCCTACGATAGTACCCTTCACTCCGGTTTTCAGTTTCCTAAACCAATCTCTAAATACGATTTGGAAAGCAAAGGCAAAGCGATGCCGATATCTTCACAGGACCTTAATTTAGTATTGGATTGGGGCGCCAAAAATCTCGTCCATTTTAATGCATCCAAAACACAATCATGTTTCTTGTCGCAAAAAAGTCATCAAATACTCATCCTTTTACTTTATGAGCGGTCAAGTTTTGCAGAGTTAAGACTCTTTTAATCTTGTGGGCGTCACATTGGAGAATAACCCTAACTGACATAAACATATTGTATCTATAGCGTATCTATAGCCACGGTAGCATTAAAAAGCTTGGATTTCTCTTTCGAGCAATCCCTCAAGTTTCTAGAATGTAGAACCTAATGCCCGCCGATCTCCTTCCTTCTTTTCCAAATCTTAAATCCCGTGTCAACAAACTTGCTCTTACCCCGCTTAAGTTACCGACGGACATTATTCTTTAGGCTTCGTTGATTGTCCAAAGGTAAAACAAAAAAATACCAAAAACGAAAAATATTAAGTCTCGGAGTTCATTTTGGGAACACTCTGGGACTGGTAATTATAAGATTTGTTCCAGCAGGCTGTCAGAAATGTATGCAACCATTTGGATTCTGCGCACGTCAAATTTGTCGTTCCAGCAGTGCCATGTTTCTAACATTATACAATTGTTTGTTGTTTCAGCAGTAGTTTTAAGATGTTGGAAACATGTTGGAAACTGTTTGAAAAGTTTGCAAACTTTCTTCAAACATTACTGACAATTTTTAACATAACCTTTCTTGTACTGACGTATAAGCAGTATGTACGCCTTGTTTATTTTTCGTTCCAGCAGAAAACTGTTGCCAACATTTCTGACTAATGTTTGTAACAGTTTCTGCGTTACAATTGTTGCTAACGTGTTTCCAACATTCTGCTGGAACAAACCTATAAAAAGGAACAGTCCGATTCAAAACGGGACGTCTGGTCACGTTAGTTATAAAAAAATAATAATAATAATAATAATAAGGAGCAATAATCAAATACTCTGTATAATCACGAAAAATAGTTCGATTACTTGTTTTTTAACAAGCGATATGACCGTTTTCTAAAATAAGAGATCGTTGCCAAAATCACAGTGTATTTTTGTAATCTTGCAAAGAAACATCAAGAAAAAAAAATCAAATCGTAATAATTGTTCTTTCACTTCTTTCTAAGTAGGTATTGCATGCGGTGTGAAAAGAAAATACTCGTATAATTTTATTAAAGTTGGCGGTAAAACACAATAACACTTTTTTTATTTAACAATGCACTATTTGTAATTACATAGTATTCTAAATAAACTGCTGCTCAATTCAACTGCAACTGGAATTTTTTTGGTAAATTTTAAATCTTTATTACTCTTAAATAAAATGCAATAGCAAAATGCGGCTTTCACCGTTTTGTAGGATAACTCTTTTGGAAAAAATGGCCATTTCACTTTGTATAAATTTTCTCTTGTTTTTATTCTACAGGGTGTAATAGAAAAGTCCGGTTTTTACAAAAACTTTATCAAGAGCGACATTCTACAAAAAAATAGTTTTTAATTTTTAATTATATAGTGTTATTTAGTAGACCATTTTGAAAAAACAAGTTTGTCAGATTTTTGATATCTGCTCCATATTTCATGTTATATTTTTTTCAAAAAATTGTTTTTTTTTCATATTGTACTCCCTGTATTTAACAGTTCATCACAGCGATTAATTTTTTTAGATAATTTTAAATATACATAAGTACCCTTGTAAAACTGTATTAGAATTTTATTTCTAAAAAATTATTAACGCGTCAGTAGCGTCGCAAATGTAACTAAATTGTATTTTGGTAAAATTTCAATTCCCAAAGTTTCTGTGAGCACCACATATTCTGTATTTAAGATTTTAATTGTTTCTCTACAATTTTTAGAAACTACGGGCATTTATCTCGGGACGGTTTTTTACTTTTTTAAAAAAGTCATCAGTGGCGTAGATATAATTTTTCTTCTGAATGCTCTTTTTACTTGCCAGAGGATTATTGCATGGAAGTAATAATTTGTAATTCGGGTTATTTCAGGGCATTTATCGATTAGCTTAGAACAAACGTTAACATTTTTTTTAAATCTTAGTAATTTAAAAAAAAGTATACAGGGTGTTTCGAAAAATTAAAGCTTCCACATTTGTATTTTTTTTTAAATAAAATGCAGGGTGTGAATCCTCAGATGATTTTACGAAGAAAGTTCAATTAAACTTATGTTCTGACTGTCCTAACTTTTGAGATACAGGGTGTGAAACTTAAAAAAATATATACCTTTTTTTATAATAACTGTGATACCACTCTACAAATTTTAATAAAATTTGGTACATAGCCACTATACATTGGGGGCATTTTTTAAAGTAAAATATTTTTATCCTTTTTTCAGTGGCGTTCGAGCAGGATTTAAATTAAATATTTTTTAAAGAAAATCGTTGTACGCCACTGCTTTTTTGGAAACAAAACTCTCTTATCCAACTTTTAAAATTCTGTTATAAGAACTTCCTGCCAACATCTTTGGTATATTCGTGAATCACTTAAGAGACTGTTGTAGATCCCGCTCACTAGTTGCATAGAGGTTTAGGTCATTATTATTAATATTATTCTCTAAAAGATCCAACACGACGTATCCCATGGCTCCAACCCCATAGGGCGTCGGGCGAAAGTCCATCCATATCGAAGACCACTCCTCGCGTCCGCTCGGTCAGTGATCTTCGGCCAAATTCGTTTGCCTCAGTAGACGAAGGGAACCAAGGACAACAGATTGCTGCATCTTCATCGCCAGTTGTTCGGGTGTATTTTGATATGCTGGAATGTACCTCATTTCCCTTAATACGTTATATTTCATGCCTCCTAAAACGCCAACTATCAGGACAACCAATCGCACGGTATACTCTGGATAAAGCCTCCGAAGTTCGCCAAGAAGATCTTGATATTTGGCTCATTTTTCCCGTTTTTTTATATCGATGTTAGTTTCCGCAGGTGCGGAGAACTCTATCACATACATGGTGTGATTTCTCTTATCAAGAAGAACGATGTCGGGTTTATTCGCTTGCATTTGATGCGTGGTTGGGAACGCATAGTTCCAGTATATGCGACAGTTGTCATTTTCCACTACTGCCTCCATGTCGCCGGGAGCAAACGGCAGTATTGCTGTTTCATCGATGCCGTAGTAATGCCTGAGGTGATAGTAAAGTACCCGAAGAGCGTCATTATGCCGATGGATGTAGCTATTGGCAGCATGCACTGAACAAGCTGACAATAAGTGCATAAGGGTTTCGGGTTGCTTAACACTATTATTAGTATTTACGTTAATAATAATATTTTTCTTTTTTGTAATATACAGCGTGTCTTCGGAAAATCTTACCAAACTTTTTAATTATTAAATTTACGAAAAAAGTGCCTCCTCATATAAAAAGTCCTACTTAATGAGAAAATACATTTGCACAAAAATATGTGTATGTTAAACGTACGTGGTACCTTAAAAAGACTTATTTCCAAATTAAAATACCAATATATTTCCCAACTACGGTAGGAAACTTTAAAGGGGGATTTGTTATGTAATTTTATGAAGAAAAGTTCCTATAAAGTTATGTCCGGTGTTGCTTCGTTTCTGCAAAATGGACAATACTAAAAAGTTTTATTTTTAGTTGCATCATAGGAAAAAAGTATAAAAACTACATAAAAAGCCAGTGGCGTACATTTTTTTTCAATAATGGTAGTGGTGCCCACCGAGACGCCACTGGACCCAATAAAGTCAATCTAATTAAAGCTTTACAAGCGGTTCATTACATCATTCAAAACAGACAAAACAACTTTATTTATTAATCAAGCAAATGAAAATATAAAGGTAGCATACCAAATTCGTCGGTCAAAAAATAACGTAATAATAAATTTGCTTAAAAGTAAATGGAAATTGTAAGAATAATTTTTGTTTCAAAAGAAGCAGTGGAGTACTATGATTTTCTTTTAAAAAATATTTAATTTAAATCCCGCTCGAACGCCACTGAAAGAAAGATACAAATATTTTACTTTTAAAAATGCCCCCTAATCGTGTAGTGGCTGTGTACCACATTTTATTAAAATTTGTAGAGTGGTATCACAGTTATTATAAAAAAGATATATATTTTTTTAAGTTTCACACCCTGTATCTCAAAAGTTAGGACATTCAGAACATAAGTTTATTTGAACTTTCTTCCTAAATCATCTAAGAATTCACACTCTGCTTTTCATTAAAAAAAAAATACAAATGTGGAAGCTTTAATTTTTCGAAACACCCTGTATATTTTCTTCTAAATTTACTAAGATTTAAAAAAATGTTTACGTTTGTTCTAAGCTAATCGATAAATGCCCTAAAATAACCCGAATTACAAATTATTACTTCCAAGCAATAATCTTCTGGCAAGTAAAAAGAGCATTCAGAAGAAAAATTATATCTACGCCACTGATGACTTTTTTAAAAAAGTAAAAACCGTCCCGAGATAAATGTCCGCAGTTTCTAAAAATTGTGGAGGAACAATTAAAATCTTAAATACAGAATATGTGGTGCTCACAGAAACTTTGGGAATTGAAATTTTACCAAAATACAATTTAGTTATATTTGCGACGCTACTGACGCGTTAATAATTTTTTAGAAATAAAATTCTAATACAGTTTTAAAAGGGTACTTATGTACATTTAAAATTATCTAAAAAAATAAATCGCTGTGATGAACTGTTAAATACAGGAGTACAATATGAAAAAAATCAATTTTTTGAAAAAAATTATAACATGAAAAATGGAGCAGATATCAAAAATCTGACAAACTTGTTTTTTCAAAATGGTCTACTGAATAACACTATATAATTAAAAATTAAAAACTATTTTTTTTGTAGAATGTCGCTCTTGACAAAGTTTTTGTAAAAACCAGACTTTTCTATTACACCCTGTAGAATAAAAACAAGAGTAAATTTACACAAAGTGAAATGGCCATTTTTTTCCAAAAGAGTTATCCTACAAAACGGTGAAAGCCGCATTTTGCTATTGCATTTTATTTAAGAGTAATAACGATTTGAAATTTACCAAAAATATTTCCAGGTTGCAGTTGAATTGAGCAGCAGTTTAGATTATTTATGTCCTTCTTGGGTTCGCTTTGTTTTACCTAAACTGCCTGAATATAATTTAAATTCATAACGGATCTTGTTTATACTAAATTATGTAATTTGTTTAAATATTAAAATTGATACGAAGGTTAAATGAAATGCATAGATATTTAAAACAATGTTAAATTGCACCGTTGACACGCCCTTTATTTCAATAATTACAAGATCATGCTAGTAAATTCTTTGTTAGTTTTCAGTTACATTTGCGAGTATATAGAACAGTTTAAAATAAGAGAAAATGAATCTTTTGGTAAGTATTTTATTATTTTTTTCTACGATAACAAAATTATACAGGGTGGTCATTTGAAAAACCCCTGGACTGCCACCGTCTAGCAAGGGCGATACTCAGCCTCAAAATTTTATATGGAAAGAGAGGTGTCTCTACTATCCTTTCCGTTGATATGAGAGCTTGCCAAAATTTTGATTTTTTTATGTATAATATTAAATTACCTGTAAGAGGTAGAGTAACCTACTTTAAACTCAAGGTAAGTATAGGATAAGGCTTAACAAACTTCAAAATGGGATATTAATCGAGGATGTAACTCAAACCTTAAATTTAAAGGTAAATCATACCCTCGTCACAGAGATTAATTGATATGTATATGTAATCCCAGATTTCCCAGTTTTTTCCTAGATGTAGGTATGTTTTTTTCTTTTTAAATAGAACGCCCCATTTATCTACAGGGTGATTAGAAAATCGATTACATTACGAAACAAAAAATAAGAAAAAACTTCTAATAAACATATGTCCTAAACGTCTTAGTTTTTGAACTACGGGGTGTTAAAAATTTAAAAAAAAATATTTATCACACGTAGTTCAAAAACTAAGACGTTTAGGACATATGTTTATATGAAATTTTTTTCTTATTTTCTGTTGTATAATCGCTCTGTAAAGTTTGTCGGTTGCGTTACTGGACACCCTTTATGTATGTAGGTAATTTGATTGAAATTGACGACTATTGGTGCCTAAACGGTGAGGTTTATCGACTTTGATAAACGATACCTTATTTTTTAAGTTTTTGATTGTCTATAAAATGGCGCCATCGGCTTTGCGAT
The DNA here is from genome assembly GCA_014170235.1 of Listronotus bonariensis. Classification (NCBI taxonomy): domain Eukaryota; kingdom Metazoa; phylum Arthropoda; class Insecta; order Coleoptera; family Curculionidae; genus Listronotus; species Listronotus bonariensis. The sequence goes on along the minus strand of JACEGR010001548.1, from coordinate 99,208 downwards.
ATCTGTCAAAATAAAAAAGTTATGATGTACATAAATTTTAGGTTTTAGGTAAAGTGCCCTCTGGCGGTATTTAAAAAAAGTACTTTTGTCTTAAAATTTTAGAATCTGCAAAGTTCGATTTGTGTGACAAATATCAACTGGATTGGTTCAAAAATAAATGCAATATGGGGAAAAACCCAAATAAAAATTGAACTTTGACGGCTTGTAACTTGAAAACGAATGACATTTTGAAAAAAATTTAATGAAGCTCTACCCTTACTTCTGTCAAGAAGAATCACCCCTTAAATTTCGTGATTAATTTTTGAATAACCCTGTATATTGCATTAAATTGGGTACGTACATAGTAAGTTTCTAAATTTTCAAAATTCTGTCTTTATTAGTTGCCGAGATATAATACACTACACTTTCAGCAAAAAGCACTTTAGCGCCTAAATATCTTTAAATCCGCTAAAGCTGTGTTTAGAAAATTTGGTATTTGGGGGTTTTACGCATGCCTAATTGATCGGCATTGTTGTCAAATTTTAATGAAATTGCGGTGTTGTCATATCTCGGTAACTGGTAAAGATAAAATAACTTTGAAAATTTAAAATCTTACTAAAGGTGATGGCATGCTCCTTTTATTGCAATTAAAACAAACAGGTCATACCCAAATTAGTTAACGCAGGTTAAGCGGTTTTAGAAATTTTTGAGTGCATCTGAAGTTTTTACGTAAAATGTGGTGTTGTCATATCTTGGCAGCTAATAAAAAGGTACCTAATTTTAAAAATTTGTGGACTTAAATTTGGACTTCGCAATAAAAAAAAAAACAAAAGAATACTTGTCGCACAAAACTACGCAACCACACAAAACTAACCCTTGGAACACGCAGTCCCACCGCAAGTCGGGAGTTTTTTAAAAATTGGGACATTTTCTAAAATCGTAAGGACGCGGGACATTCCTCCAAATATCGGAACGTGTGGTCACTTTAGATTGATTTTAAAAAGCTGTGTTAAAAAGTAAAAACCATACTAAACTACATATTTCTAAGAAAAATATGTGTTCTATTTATTATTTGTCTTCAGAATTCGCCATATTTATTTTGATTTAAAATAATTGTTTATTTAACTAACCAGAAATATTTTACGAACTTTTTGTTATCGTTATTAGTTATGTTCGTCCTTCCAATAATTTCCCAAGTTTATGGGTATAGGTTAAGAATCACCCTGTAAACTGTATTTTTTTAACCGACTTCAAAAACGAGGAGGTTCTCAATTCGCCGCGTATGTTTTTTTTCTAAAAATAAATTAAAATAAGATGCTTTTAAAAACATACAATAAAGTTGAGCCATTTTAAAAAGTTCGTAGGCTACTAAAGCAACAACGAAGTGAGACCAATACGTCACCGTAGTCAGGAACTGTTTCCATGTCAACATTAAAATTAATAATACATTTTTTCCGTTATAACTAAAACCTAATAAATAAAGAACATTTTTAGATTACACTTAACCTATCCATGGTATTTGCGACTGCCCTGGTATCAGCAGGATATATAGATGGGGGAGCCACTCTTGTGGGACCTAGTGAACCAGGAACCATACTAAAAGGACCTACTAATAAAGCCACTATTAAAGGTCCTTCAGGACCTAAAATTGTTGCAGCTGGGGATACAGGAACAGTGGCTTCAGGTGCAAAATCTGGAGGCGTAGTTAGTGCTTCATCTCAAACACCTGGTATGTATGCATATGCATTATGCATATTCCTTTGTTTGTGGTTAGGTCCCAGTTGGGCCTTTAAAATTGTGGTTAAATAAAATACGTATTTTTAAGTAATAATGAAAAATTATAATAATTTTTTATAGTTTTGAGAATTTTCAACGGCTTTATTTATAAAATTAAAAATAAAAGTAAAGGTATTACTGTGATGTGAAATAAAAAATAAAAATTGACCTTATACAGGATGAAACAACAATTTTACAATATATTTTTAATTAACAATAAACCAAGTTATGTATGAAATATTATATTTTAAATAGTGTTTCATGGCCAAATTAGTAATTTTCTTAAGTAACTGTATTCATTCCATTCCTAAGTTATTAAAAATGTTTGACATTTTATTCGAGTGCGCAACAAAAGCTGTTTTTCTTAAAATATTCTCTTATGCAAAAACTGGGGTTTGCAAATAACCTTCTCAAATAGCCTTTATCATTATCTTTTAGGCAAACCTATAGCGATACCTTTGTTAAAACATTTTATGTACCTATATTAAAAATAAAAACAATTTATAATCTGTTATAAAACAAGTGAAACTCGCTTTATATTCGTATCTTAGAGTGTTATTGCGTCTTGAATTTATAAGCTCAGTAAAGGAAATATAATTATTTTTGCACCAGCTTCTACAGCTCCTCTAGCCAGCGTAAGCTGAAAAGATTTAATAAAGTAAAAATATATATGACTATTACCAAAGTATAATTGTCTTTGCTATTACTGATTTCTTAAAGCTTTCTCCTAACTTAACGATTTTAGTTTAACAAATATTTTATTACATTATTTTTGGTATTTAATATATTACAGCTAATGAAAAATTTTACCTAACAATTTTTTGGTCCTGCATGGATCGACTCAAAATTATAACAGAAGGTAGGAAACAGCTCAAAGGACAAAATCTATATCGACCCGAAGGGCGCCAAAACTCTGGGGGTGGAATTTTTTAATACATTTTAACAACAGAAATCGATTAGAATAGTGATTCAAGCAAAAAATGTTCTTTATATTTTTATTAAAACTAATACAAATCCAAGTTATTAGCAATTAAATGTAATAATTTTTCGACACAAAAATCAGCGTTTTTGATAGGAGTTTTCGCGAATAACTCAAAATATTATGCATTTTATTAAAAAACTGTAGAAACCAAAATTAAAAGTTTTATAAAGACAAACAAAATTGTTTTATTATAATTTTTCTACGACCAATACGAACCAAGATTTGATTGATTTAAAGTCAAATACCGGGAAGTTGCTGCATATTTTAAGAAAAACTCATGGAATCTTTTTGAAATACCTTATCAGATCTTTCTTTTTTTTGTTTAAAGAAGTTTTAAGCACGAAAATTAAGTGAGTTATGATAAAACTAAGGTCAGTACCTAATTTTTCTACGAAAAAATTTATTATGACAACCTACTACCCCTAGTTAAACTCGACCTTCACCCTTTTGCAATTCTCTTTATCGTTTATAAGTAATACGTCCCAAAAAGTTTGACCAATTTTATATGCCTAATTTCAGAAAAATTTAAGCTTCAAATGAAAAACGATGTTTCACCATTTCGTATTTTTCATCCTTTCTTTCTAAATAACTCCTAAAATACTGGAGATAAAATGCAGCTTTTTAATGAATACATATTTTCTGTGCGTAATTTTTCTGTAAAGTAAATATTTGGTGAGATGTAGTCGTTTAAAACCTCTTTTTACGAACGAGCACCGCCTTTTTCAAGCCCTTTAAATTCACTCCATTTAAAAACAAAGGGATCTTAAGAAATTTCACTTACAGAGCTTTGTTGCTCTTTAAAAGCCATATAAAGTCTTTAAACAAAAATTCGAATAGGCCATTTTGGAGCTTAATAATCTACATAATATTTTTAAAATTAGGCATTTTAAATTGGTTAAACTACTTGAACATATTATTAATACATGCATAAAGAGAAATGTTAAAGAGTGAAAGTCAGCTTTAATTATGGAGGTAATTGGGAGGTTGTTTATTTTATTTTTTCGAAGAGTAAATCAGTTACTGACCTTACTTTTTAATTAGTCAATTAATTTTAATGCTAGAGACTTCGTTTCTTTTAAGAAAAGTCTGATCATGTATGTATCGTAAAAAAGGTTCGATAAATTTTCCTCGTTGCATTTTCCCGCTATTTAACTTTGAATCTATCAAATTTTGCATTTGACGAAAAAAGTTAACAATAACATTCCGTTATTTCGTATTTGTCGTAAAAAAATATAATAAAAGAATTTTGTTTGTCTTTTTAAAACTTACATTTTTGCTTTTGACAGTCTTTAATGCATAATTCTCGAGTTATTCTCGAAAAACCCATTAAACCGTCAATTTTTTATCGAAAAATTGTTTCCTTCAATTGGAAATAACTTGAAAAATATTAGTATAGTTTAAAAAAATGTATTGAACATTTTTTACTAAGAATCACTTTTTTAATTGATTTATGTGGCTAAATTGTAATAAAAAATCCATCCAGTAAGGAGGGTTTTGGCGCCCTTCGGTTTGATATAGATTTTGATCCTTGGGCTATTCCTTACCTTTTGTGAAAATTTTAGGTCAATCCATGCAGGACCAATGAATTGCCAGGTTTTACCTATTTTGAGCTTGATTTCCTGTACTAACAAATTTTTAGCGTTTTGTTATTTTTTATTGTTAGGTGTCATTGCCTCATCACTGCCACTAGCACCAGTAGCGCCAATTGCAGCTCCTGAGCCTTTAATATATCCACAAGCAGCAGTACCCTATGAACCACAATATGCCTATGCTGATATTCAATCGGTACCCTATAAAGCTGTACCTCAGTATGCCTATGATGGACCTTATGAGATAAAAGCGGGCGCCGGTTATTATGGAAGATGATTGTATTAACGTTTATTTATAGGCATTTAATTAAAGAATTAAACATATTAAATGAATTTATTAATTCTAACTCAGAACCATAGGACTTTAAAAATCTAGACAGCTTTTAATTAAGTGTTTATTTTTTTCTACTTTATTGCAGATTGTATCTTTTGCTTATATTTGGAAGTAAATATTAATACCTACACCTCTGTGTTTTAACTTTTATATGAGGGGTCTAGATTCAAAGTGTGCAATCTCAATTTATATTTTTTAAGGGGTTATGGTTATATCCACTTGCGATTTTGAAAAAATCGATTTTTTTTCAAGCATATTTTGAGTGCATATGTATTCAAGTATATTCTCTGAAAATTTGAAGTTAATCCATTAAACAGTCTACGAGAAATGCGCGTATTTGTAAAAATTTTCAATTATGTGTATAGGTTTTTAAATGCGTTTTTCTTAAACCAATGTTTTCGAGGACTGTGACCACGATTTCTCGAAAACTACTGAACCGATCACTCCTAAATTTTGACACAAGCTTCTTAAATATATTTTTAGCAATTAATTGAAGGTTTTTCTTTGGCGATAAATGTTTCGATTTTTGTGTTTGAGAAACCACCATTTTGTCAAAAAATGTTTTTTGCTTATTCCTTTGACCAATTTATAGATAATGCATTTCTGAAACTAGATATGTTTGGTTTTTCATTCTAGATGATCCAGTCAAGAGATATAGTGGTCACCGAAAAACGCCTTTTTTAGAGGAGCACCAGGACATCGACTACAGCGGCTTTTAAAATATTTTTTATGACAAATTAATTATGTGAAATGATTGTTAAAAGTATGCAAAACCTATGTACAAACGTTTAGAATAATAAACTAAAAGGGCGTTTTAGAAAAAAATCTTGAAAAATTGGCTTTTTGTTGGTCTTCTAAGTGGATATATAACCCCTTATTCAACAGTAAGATAAATAGTCGTCAAGATCACGAAGTGGCGTATCTCACTTTTATGAATTTCACAAGATTGCTTTTCAGGTATCTATTTTTTACCGCGACTTTTTCCTTTGTAAAATAAAAAAAATTAAAGTTATTAAGATTAAACTTATACCAATTCGTGATCTTAAGAAGCATTTTTTTAGGCAATAATATCGGCTATAGTCAATTTTCCTATTTTTTGAGATACGCCACCTCGTGATATTGTCGACGAAATATCCAAATAGTCGTATTTTTGGGGCTAAATTTAAACAAATTATCTTTTAGGCCATGACTACATCCATAACTGAGTGTTTAATCTGAAGAAAGAATGCATTACATTCAATGTATGGATTTTTGTTCATTTTTTATAAAAAATAAGTTACCAATCTAATTTTGAAGAGTGTAGACTTTAAAACTAGCCCCCTAATATATTTTCTTTATTAAGCTCTCAGAAAAATAAAGCCTGTTTTATAATGTTTTTCTTTGTGTGTATTTTTATTAGAGGTATATAAAAGGTAAGTAAAATTTTCAAGTTTTGGAAACTCTAAAGGTATGTATGAACCGGGTGTCAAAATATAAAATTATTCCATTTAGATTTTTTTTGTCAAATATATTAAATAAAAATATGATTTGTTTTCAATTCTGTAGTTTTCAAATAACTTATCAGATTTAGGTACCTATTTTTTTATTTCTATTCCAGCTGCACAGAGGCAGAATGTCGTTGGCTGCTTATTCAGCGCCATATCGCCAGCACGGATATTGCTCTTTCTTAAAGCTTAGCAAGAGTGCGAGCGACCCTTCGCCACTGGTTACACTTTGGATAATCCAGTTAAGATGAGGAGCTATCCATATTCCGTGGCAACCTTGAAATGTCCAGCTATAGGCCATCTCAAGATCCTCGATTAATTCCAATAATATTCAATCGATGAAATGCACATCTAGATGCTGCAAACCTGCAGACCAAATATCCAGATATAACCGGTTACTGTCAGCCTCCTTCCCTCCCGTGGGAGCATGTGCCCTTAGTTGCCATAGACGAACGTAACCACGTGCGATGAGGAAAAAAGTTTTTAGGAATCACTCTGGACTTCGAAAACCACTTCCGCGGCACTACTAGATGAAAATGTGAGTCTTTCCTCGATCTCCGAGGGTTAAAAACACCCGTACAGTTCCTCCAACCGCCAAAACCCGGTAGAACTTTGTAGTTCTTTACGGCACGTCCGTACAACTCGAGATTTGAAAAGAAAGTGCTTATATAACACAGCAGTTGCTCTGAGCAATAAGCTAACTTCTATACTCAGATATATTTTTTATTAACCCACTAATTAATATTTTTATTTATTGTGTACGATAAAAACAAGGGATTGGGAAGTAAATTTATATAGTCTGAAACACGATCCAGGTAGTCCCTGGACCAGTAAGGAAATTGACTTATAATAATAACACTTTTGACAAGTCTACAACGAATACTCATACCGCTATATATGAAAGCGGCGCTTCAACCCAGCTTATCAGTGCCAAATGTTTCGGGTGTTGGACTGGGCAACGGCGTCACTTTTTTTGTCGGACAAGTTTACCACAATGTTTTACAAGCAATTTTTAAACCTTGTGCCAGAAATCGTTAGTGTCACAGTCACAAAACTATAAGACCCATGGACATATTTTGGGTATCGGATTGGGTGGGTTTCGTAACTGTAACCCTTACGATTTTTGGCACAATGTTTAACAGTTGCATGTAAAACATTGTGGTAAACTTGTCCGACAAAAAGTGACGTGTTTGCCCAGTCCGACACCCGAAACATATGACTTTGACAGGCTGGGTTAAAGCGCTGCTTCCATATATGGCGGTATGAATATTCTTGGTGGACTTGTCAAAAGGAAGACCCTTAAAAAAGTTTTAAAAGTGTTATTATCATAAAGTCAATTTCATTACTGGCCCAGGGATTAAAGATGAAGTAACATCGCCGGCAACCTCAAACTTAAGTTTATAAATGTTTTAAAATTTATAGACCAATATATTTTTTAGACATGTTTTCCAACATTTTAGTATTACAAAATATAAAAACAACTTATTTTTTAAACGGCTAAACTTTTCAGATCAGTGGCTAAACTTCTCAACCAGATAAAATTTTAAGAATATTAAGCTTGAAGGTGTAGGGTAGGGGTTAATAAAACTTCAATACAATTTATTACAAAGACAAAATTTATATTATTTGTTCGTAACTAGCATTTTAAAAATAAATTATTAGATATACAAACACTTTATCTTACAGAAAAATATCGTTTCTTAATCTAAAGATCTTAGCCTAATTTTCTATATGTTTTATTTACCTAAACAATTTAAAATATTTTTAGAGGGCAGTCTAAGATGGGTATATTAACAACAGTTTTAAAAACAACTGAAAACACAGAATGGGTTATATGCTAATACATATTCCACAATAATTCGTTGATTTCTCGACTGCAATTAAATTTACTTGCTACTGTTAGTCGTAAATCTTTATACAGGTTGAGCTAAATAACATAACACATAGGCAATGTAAGGAAAAGAGACAATCTAACTAAATACCGGCATGTAAACATGCGTGCACTAATACTGCTTGTTTTGTTATTCTATTACTTGCGAATGAACCACAACTGCTTGCTTAAGCAGTATACTTTGGGTACGCGCGGGTAGGTCCGGACTTAAAATTTTCTTTATTTTTGGACCGAGGGTTATCACTTAAATTTTATTGCGTTCAAGAAATCAACGGACTATTTTGTAATACATTATACCTAACAAGACCAAACTAACACCCCATTTATCCAATAGTAAAAACATGCATATGTACATGCAAGTGACCCGGCAGGATTTTTATTTATTTTACCATTTGTTTAATATATATACTGAATACCTGAATTGTGGGACACTTATTTTTTTTTATTTCAATGTTAATAATTGGTAAACAGAGTGTGGCTGGTATTCGAATACATCTGCGTGTTCGGTATTCGACTGAATACTGTTTTTGGTCACTATGTAAGATTTTGTATTGTGAATACCGTTTTGAATGACAGTATTCGAATACTGGTTTTCAGTATTTGAATATCGTGATTTAAAGTATTCGAATACCGGAATTTAAAGTATTTCAATATAGGGATTATCATTATTCCAATACCGGATTGTAAATATACCGGATTTAGAAATATTTATTTTGTGCTATTCAAAATATAATACTGGAGAAGGCGATATAAATTAAAGAATGTTAATGACTTGTTTAGTAGTGAGAACCTTTTTATTGCTCTTTGGTATTTATGAATACCCAATCCTATATAGTATTCATGAATACCGGTATCCAAATACTTTTTTTCTTGGTACTCAAATACTTTTTTATGCGGTATTCAGTATTTGATATTAAATTCGTAAATGCTTACTTTTGGGGCTTTTCGTTTATTGTTTTACTTTAAATCAATTATTATAAAAGACTTTGACGTAATTTATATGCATTTTATAATAAGTGCTTAAAAAATACGCTTAAAAAATTGGGTCCTGATTTATAAAAGTAATGAATAATTCGTCATCACAAATTTGGGGCATATTATACAGGTTGTCCAGTAACTCTATCGACAAACTTTAAGGGGTAATTCTGCAATAAAAAATAAGGATAAAAATAATATATAAACATATGTCCTTAACGTCTTAGTTTTCTTACTACAGGGGAGTATTATTATTTTTTTAATAATTATTTCTCCAAAAATAGCTTTTATACTAATTCAGTACAATTCTGAAAAAAATATATTTTTTCTTGTATGCCAAAATATGTATTGCATTTTTAGAAATATTTGAGTTGGTATAAAAGTTATTACAAAAAAACAATACTTTTTTTTAAATTTTCACACTCCGTAGTTCAAAAACTTTTTACTCTTACTGGACACCCCGTATAGATTTCTTTACGACACTAAAACCAAAAACATAACTTTTTTAGTTATAACATATTTCGCTCAGTAAATTTTTATCTTCCAGCATTGAAATGTTAACATTTCCAGTTTCTGCTGATCATCAACATACGTTTTTTAATTTTAATTTGACAAAGAACTAAAATAAATATATTATTTTTTTAATTAAACAATTTACTTGGCTATCAATTTGTAGGAAACAAGGACGTTAACAATCTCTATATTGCAACTAGGAACAACTAAGAATGACGTAGCCAAGAGATATTAATTAAATTTTTGCAATTAACATTGGGTACTTTTTGTACATTTGTTTTTGCTTCTCATTCTCAATTTATTTTGACTATAGTATAAAATATACATAGGGTCAAGTGAAGTAAAAATTAGACAATTTTTAAAACCTAAAAATAATAATAATATTATTACCAAAACTTGATAAAAAAATTCTTTTGGTGTAAGAACATGTTAAAGTGATTTACTATCAAGTTAAAGGTTTAAATTTATGCAAACTTGCTTCTAAAATTTATTATTTTTAAAAATCACTGTGCTATTTTCACCCAGAAAAAAAGTAAAAAAATAAGACACCTGGATTTTACTGCTTAATTAAGAACATAATGGGTAATTGTAAATGTATGCCGATTGTAAAAAAATGAAGCACCTCTTCTGTTTTTTTGTCTAAATCCAAAGAGACTAGTTTTGTCTAGTTTATAAACATAAGTATGTTTGTCTTTTAAACTCATATTCTCGTATTATTGTTGCATTTTATTATAAAAAAATATATAAATGGATAAATGTGGCAGATTTTCCACACTTTTCCAGTTATTCCAGTTTTTTTACCTAAACTGTTTTACAAGCAAAATAAATTTAAACCTGTCGTCATCAGGTTCTTTATCTTTAAAAGTTGTTGGGAGGGTATTTTGAAAAACACAAGTTTCAAATAATTGTATGACCTCAGTTTTTGTTAGTGCAAATCCCCATTTTGCCATGATACCTCGCTTCAACGCTAAATTGAGTTCTACTTCAACGAAAAGGAATGTTTTTCTTTTCTGTTTTGTGTTTTTGTAAACATACCGATGTATATTACTAAATTTATTAAATAAGCTAATTTGTGGCTTTTTTCTGGTCACCAATTGTGTATTTTTTACAAATATACTTTCTTGGCATTTTTAAGCCTCCCCTAAAATGTTTAAATTATGGTGTATAATTTTTACCCAAATGGATATCTTATTTTTACCCCTTATTGTGTCTTAAATTTACCCCACAACTTTCTCCTCACCAACCCCTATCCTCATACTCTACTTGAAAAATACTAATTTCAAGAGTAATTAAGACGCCTACGTGCAACTTTTCGCCCGCAACGCGATTTTAGCAAAGTGAGTATCTCATACGGGTAAAGACATACGGCAAAAGTTAAGAAGGCGAATTAAAAGTTTTCGTTAAAAATGCATTTTCAAATATAAATAAATATCACAATATTATTTTATTGCATGTGTTAAAATATTTTATATAGGTAAATCACCAAAAAAGATGATATATAAATAAAATTAAGAAAATTTCCTTATCCATTTTTTATATGTTAGAGGTGTCTCTCTTTTTATTAAAGAATCAAATGTTTTATTTTTACTTCACTTGACCCTATTAAAAAACATGTCGAATGCAGTAAGATAATTAATTCATTACTACTTTAATATGAAGGAAATTTTGCTGATTTTAATTTAACATACCAAATCCTTTATCCAAAATGTAACAGAAGTAACCTACTTTAACTATTAAACCTTGTTCTTACAGATATAATTTGTATTTAACCTAGCACTACACACAATATGTTTGTGCATGCTTAGGGGCTAAGCCTACCTACCTCTAATCATATTAAAATAAAATAAATATAAAAATATATAACGAGAACTATCGAAATTCATAATTCTAATATTTTATGGGTAACTATTTAGCCTATTATCACACATTTGGTATTTACCTCACTTTTCTAATAAAGGATTTTTTGAAAAATTTAACGATACCAATTCATTTGCGATCGGATTAAAAATAAAGTCATTAATAGGGATTATAGCCACCTAGATGCAATTTTACCAATAGCTCATAAAAAATTTGGTGAGGGTAAATTTTTTTAAAAATGTCAAATTAGTATTAGATTTGTCTCAAGAATCCAAAAATGTTAAAATATACAGGATGTTCCATCTAAAAATTCAAAATTGGAGTCACTTCCGGTTAAACCGGAAGTAACTAAAAATTAGAAATATGCGAAAACTTACTTATGCCATGTCTCATTTTGATATGGGAAATACTCTAGAAGTTATGGCTTATCTAATAGATTTGTTGACACCCGGTATAGAAGAGAGGAAAAAGTTAGGTATATTTAAATTCTAAATATAATCATATTAAATATATTAAAATAGTCAAAAACACGTTATTTATAAGCCTTAAGTAAATGTTAAAAAATAGTTTGTAAAAATGTAAAAAGTGAATAAAGTAATACTTTTTACGAAATGGAGGTTTGACAGCACAAACCGTTAGGCGAGTGTGACAATCTCAGGAATTTAAAGACTCTTTATGCTTATTTATACTATTTTTTTATGGTGCCCGGCAGCCATCTTGTAATTTTTATCTGTCAATTTTATTCTAAAATAGATTATTACGCATTAATTTTATTTTCTAAAGCTTTCTTTTTTTTAAATAATCCGTTGAAAAAAAAAAGAATATTAAAGAAATGCATAAATAGGGTATAAGACAAATAGGGTGTATTACAGTACACTTAAAACGATGTCAAATATGTTGTTTTATAGCGATTTAAAATTTCTACTACATTAAATATAACAATTGATATAATTTTAAATTAAAAACGATGAGGTATATAAGGTAATTCGGGAGGTACAGGTATGGTATGGTTTACATTTGTACTTAATACTCTTATTTTATATGTATTATTATATCAATACCTATTTTGTAGTTTCTTTTCTAGTGTTCCGTGACCCGTGTGCCAGCCACAGGTTTTCGTAACCAATTTCCTCTCAGACCATAACTCGTAAAATGTATTAAGAGGATTGTACATAAATTGTTTTTAGCGTCAGCTGCGGCGCCGATTGTGGAATTATACAGGGTGCTCCAAAGAAAAGATTCATATTTAACTTGTGTTTTTTAGAATGTATACAGGGTGTTGCATTAAAAAAAAATCACTTTTTTGAGGCACCCTGTACAATTCCACCATCGGAGACGCAGCTGACGCTCAGACCGATTCATGTACAACCCACTTGAAGCTTTTTACGAGTTATGAACTGAGAGGAAGTAACTGACAAAATTTTGCATCTGGCTTACGGTCTATTGCAGCGTTGATCTAATCTAAATAACTAATCAGAACCAACATAAAAACTAAAAAGAGTGAATTATATTTCCTAATCACCTTTTCCTAAAAGTGTCCGGAGACAGAGTTACAAAAGTAAATTACAGGTTATAGGTAATATCCTTTACTTTAAAACTTTTAAGAAGATTTATATAACGGCTAACCTAAACTAAATATTTGTCGGCAAATTATGTTGTATAAGTTTGTGATTTTAAAACTTCATACAGTTTAAAAAGTATAAATTGAAGTCGTCAGTCGATGAAGGTGTTATGTGATATTTTATTATTCTATTACTTGTACTGCCATAAGTTTATATTTGCCAATTTTAACTTAAAAGGTGTCATTTTTTTTTAAATAAAAGTAAAAAGATTTTGTCTGCAAAGTCCGCAAAAAAATAGGGGATAGTGGGGTTTATCTAAAGTAACACAAAAAGTGAAATATTAACGTAAGTGGATGTGCGCAGTTTTTTTGTATGTATACAGACTAGTGAAGTTTCAAAATTGTCGGCGCGGAAAGAGCCATTCATACACAAGTACATGGGGCACATTTATGTTGTATGAATCTCTTACCCTTATTATTTTATTGATACCCATTTTTTTTACACCAACAATTATGGTTGGATATAAAACAAGGGTGCTCTATGAACTTTCTGTTTCCAGATGTCAAAGATAAGGGATCAGTTGATTTATCAGACATAGTGATGATACTACTAGATCCTCGTCAGCTGTTAATAATATGTTATAAATGTTAATTATAATATGTATTAAATTTAAATTTTTTGTAAGTTAACTTATCTTTGTGTTAACTAGATTTTAATATTTTTTGGCATAATTAATAACACATAAGCAATAATTTTTTACATTTTCCGATTTTTACTTTTAATAAATATGACTGACGGAAAATTAAGAACGTTAATTTAATTACAACCCAAGTGTTTTTTGTAGATACCTATACATGTAAAGTAAAGACTACCTACACTCTTCACTAATTGTTACTCATTTTCATTCCCCTTTAAAAAAATCTACTTCCAAACATGTTAAAATTTAAATTACTCAAAACAAGTTATTGTGACATAACACCTTTATCCACTGACGTCTTTAATTATCAACAAAATACTAAATTACGAAAATAAAAATTTGCATTTTTTTTCTTGATTACCTAATAGATTACAAAATTTACAAAGGTCTTAAGATAAAGTAAATTACTTTAAACTATATACAATACAGATTTCTTTGTGTTTTTTATATAATATTTGTAGGAAAATACCTTATCTTTGGTTGAAAGAAAAAATGATAACCAAGTCAAAATTAACTTAGCGTAATTTTGAGGTTGCCTTAGAACCACTATTTTGATTAATATTCTGGTGTAATAAATAAGTGATAAATTATAAATTCTAATAATTATGTCATATAAAAAGAAACATTATGGGAACCACAGGATTAAAATATAAAGTATGTATTAAAAGAAACCAAGTTAATTATTTTCCTAATTTTTTACTTTAAATTAGGTTTTCGTTTCTGTTTCCTATTTTTACAGTATTTTACATAACTACTACAAATGGGTAACTTGGCGTGTACCCAAATAAATACCATCCAAACTACAGAACATATCTTCAATTAACTTGGGTTTATTGCAATACCTTGCAATATTATTTTGTCTACTGTGTAAACTTAAAATTATTAACTTAAAACCTGGTAACCTACATACCTACCTTTAAAAGTAATATAAGATAAAAATACAAATTTCACTCTTAGCTTATCAGAATTCGTCACGACTTTCTAATTTTTAATGGCAGTTACAATATTTTGGGTTGTTCCTGTATGAAAATGATTTATTTCCTAATACTTATTAACATAGCTTTTAAAGTAAGAATGGCTGTGTTATAATCCATTAACACATTGGCTTTTCTATTTGTAAGCATCATAACTACACAGGGTTAATATTACATTAGAAACATTTAATTGGTGTCAGACTAGTATCGTTGTAACATATTGCAGTTAACTTACTTTTACAAATTCGATTTTTTAAAGGCAATGGCTAAACGACCGCCGGCAGCATTGCTTAATTATAAGAAGAAAGCCGCCGTCCGGCCGTTTTATCTATTTACGTATATGAAAGCCGCCGAAAATTAAAATCAATTTGTGATTGCCGTCAGTTTTTACTTATTTTTATCGATATATCCCGCCGTCAGGCGGCTATTCCTGTAAAAACCGCCGAATAATAGTTAACTTAACCTTAATAATTATTCATTTTGCTGTGCTGTAAGCGTTTAGTTTTCTTGTGGATTTTTTGTTAAATATTATATTTTTATTGATCACCCCTGAGTTTCCTATTTTATATCATATAAAAGAAATAATATATTGTTTTGATGGACTGATTCTTTAATATATGTATTTGTCATCAAAATTATATTATCTTTAAAGATGTGCAGGATACGACAAAAAGTGTAATTTTTTTAAATTAAATTTTTTGTTGTACCCTGCATATCGTAATAACATAATTTTGTAACGGATATTAAAGAATCAATTAATATTTTCAATTATTTTTTTATCTTCAAACATGTCAAACGTGTCTCCCAGTTTTATTTTTGCCCTTTGATTAATAAAACATATTATTTAACACCAAAAACTTAAGAAAACTAAATGCTTATGGCACAGCAAGATGATTAACTATTATTCGGCGGTTTTTATTTGCTTTTATAAAAACAGCCGCCGGACAGCGGCATCTACGAATAAAATAAGTAAAAACAACCCGTAATAATAAATGAATTTAGATTTTTGGCGGCTTTTATATACGAAAATCGACCGGGCGGCGGTGTTCTGCTTATAATTAAGCAATGCTGCTGGCGATTGTTTAGCCAGTACCTATTTTAAATTCTATAAAATGTATTATTAGTAAAAAAGGCCATTGTTTACATATTACGATACCCTAGTTTTCAAATCGGCAACTCCACAATTACAAATTTTGCAAGGGAGGCAAAACAAACTTTAAAATTTAAAATTATATCTAAGGAGCAACGCAACACTAATTGCCATAGAAAAAAATGTTATATAATTATGACTTTGGCAATTGTCAATATGATATCTATAACTAAAATAACCAAGTACCAATTAAAAATTTAAATTAGCTATAATTAAACAGTGAATAAAATACTTTATTCAGTTTTTAAGCATTATCTGTAAAATTGTACATTAAAGAGTGTTTATATTGTTTTGTAACTTTAATAAGGTATAATTATGTTTTTAAGAAATAAAAGTTATTTTAAAACGTTATTCAGAATTACTTATACCTACAATATACAGGGTGTTTCCTAATTGCGATAAGAAAATTTAAGGGCGTATTCATAAGCCAATTTTATGAAAAAAGTTCAACAACATGTCCAAAAATGCTTTGTTTTTGAGATACAGAATGATAAACTTAAAAAAAATATATTAATTTTTCACAAAACTGGCTTAGGAATATGCCCTTAAATTTTCTTACCTCAATTAGAAAACACCCTATATATTATTATTTTGTCTGCAATAAATAATCCAGAAAAAAATGTTATTTCTCTCCCTTTGGAAATTATTAATATTTAAATAATTAATATAATTAAATTGGTCATGTAGTAAATTTTTACCGAATACCCAAACAAATATTGAATACTTAAACAACCAAAAACATTTACCACCTAACAAAAGTCACAGCTTTTTTGTATACCAAATGTTATATTTCGGAAAAGTTATTGTGTTCGCGAATGAAACATTTCAGAAAAACCCATAGCATTGTTGCCGTATTTCTTTTTTATATGTAGCAAATTTTTAATTGTCAAAAAATAATTTTACATGTCATGCTGTCAATTTTTAGAAATTAATAAATCTATTATTTTTAAAATAACTATCTTTTTAAAATAACCGTATGCTGCATTTGTTTAAAGGGAAAAGTTATTCGCGACCAAAATGGGCCACCCTATTTCAGATTCAGTTATTTTAAGTATAATATAAAAATGAAATACGTTTTATTTTGTTTTTTAAAATAAATATTATCTTTATTTAAAGTTTAGTTTTATTTGGATAAATATTTAAACAAAAACTCCGATATTAACGTGCGTTCGGATTTAAACCACAACCTGCTTTCGTAACTACGACAGCCCCGTCCAGATTTGTAGAATGACTGTATAACCGTACCCCGTTGGACGTTGGAACAAACGCCGTCACGAATATAATAAATTTTGCAGCTTCAGGTTCGCCCCGATCCATAGCTTGTTGGTAAATTAACATTAAAACCATTGGTGACGGCGACGCGATGTTGCAACTACGTACTTGGCATCGAACCTCGTACTGCAACCATTTAAACGATTCATATTGTGGATAGCGGCGAACCTCGAGCTGCCACACTTATTAGGTTCGTTTTTTCACATTTTTCTTATGTTTTTGTGCAAATTTTGGGTGGTTACTTTAACAACCTAAAGGATAGCTAACTTGGTGATTTGCAGGTTTGTAGGTTGGAAGTAGGCGCCACCATATTTTTAGTATAAATGAAAAGCAAGTAATAAAGGTATAAAAGATGTTGTATCGTTTACACATGCATTATAATTGCTGGAAATTGTATAGTACAGAAGGACCTCCGACGTATTACATAATAGCTTAATATAAAGAAACTTACATACTTAAATAATAACATACGAGTACCTACGAAAAGTTTATTATTACACATACTACTAACCAGAAGTAATCAAATCTATGGCCATGGTGCTATAAAAAAAAATATTTATTTTTAGATTTTACAAATTTTTCATATTTTTTTTTACAAAAGAACTTTTAGATAGACTTTTTTAACCCCTAGATATATGTAGTTGTTTAAAAACAGAAACTTGCCGGGTTTTTAAAAACATAAATTAATCATTTAAGTAAAGAGACGGTTTCTTTATTAAATTGAGATTTTCATAGTTTCAAACGGACTTGAAATTTTAAACGCGTTTTTCAAACATTTCTCCATCATATCCTCAAAGACGGCTTGACTGAATGACTTGAAATTTGTAGGGTTCGCTCAGCACATGTGAAAGCATGGACTAAACTATTATCGATCAAAAATTCCCAAAATTTTGATTTTATTTTATACCAAAAAATAAAAAAATAAAACGCAAGATTCGCGATTTCTTTTTCAAATGTCTCCCAAATGTCCAATTTTTGGTATATTCATTTGATCATAGTTCATTCAGTGCATTAAGGGTTACAGATTAAAACGCCCCCATTTGCATTAAGGGTTACAGATTAAAACGCCCCTATTCTTTTTTGGTCAAATAAGTCAATCAGCCGGAACCGTGGAAGAAGTGCGAGACCATTTTTTCGAGGCGGAGTCGGTCTCAGAACGCTGTAACTTTTGTTCTACATAATATCTTTAGCTTAAAATTTATATGTATACTGTCAAAATACATATGTATATATGTACGTATATATTAATAAATGATAATAAACTTAAAGCTTTATCTATTTACTGGTCGTAGAAAAAAAATCCCTAAAAAACAGGACGCCACATGGGATAAGCCCCTTAATAAATTATTTTTTAATTAAATATGATGTAAATAAATATATTGCAAATAGGTTACCTGAAAAAAATATGTCAAGGCTATACATATGTATAATTAAAAAAAAGTCAAAAGTCTTTCAGGACTTTATTTATAAAATAACAACGGTAACATATTGGTAGTTTCATGTAAAATTAAAAATAAAAACAAATTGACATTGTAAAATTCCTTATTTTTTAATAATCATAGTCTAGACTATATTTTGTTAGGCAACTCAATAGCTTTGTTAAATATTATATTATTTTTTATTATACTAACAAATTTATCCGGTAAACAGATGGGTAAAGGTAACTTTCAATAGAAAGTGTTTCAGAACTATGGAATTATAGTTCTGAAACAGGTTATTTAGTGCATTAGTGAAAACATTTGAGTATAGGGACCCATGTCCGGAAAAGTGTCACTATGGAACTACAGCCCTAAGACCCGTTAAAATTTAAAAAAAAACGACAAATTGACCTAAATAGGATTTCATGCATTTAATGCCTTTTGTACATAATATCATCACAACAATTGTTCAAGCTGCGTCTTATGGCTGTTGTGTCAAAAATGCGAAAAGGCAAAAAACGTCGTCAAAAAAGCTTAAGATAAAACGGAAAAATCAATTTTAAATGTGAGTCATTATTATAAATACGGTACAACTGAACACTGAAAATAAATATTTAGAAAGATTTTTTTTAAATATTTTTATTTATATTATAAATGTATAAAAACGAGGCAGTGACATATAGGTAACATTTATTTACAAAAAAAATGATTTAATAGTTTTATGTAATAACTGGCACTGTGGTTGTATTTTCTATAAAAATAAAATAAAAAAAATTAAATAAAAAATAATAAATTATTATTTTATTCTTTATAAAACTAATAATATTTCTAATTCTTTACGTTTTATGGTAACTATTTAGTAGTATGAAATTTTTTTAATGACTCTAATCTTCTTGGATGATTTTAAGTAAAGCAATGTATGTTTACATTTTTTAACTTATAAAAATATTTTTTTAACCTTTGGATAAAAATAACAGAGAAAAACGGACTTAAATAATAGGATAATATTAGTAAGACTTAACAGCCCCCATCTATTTAGCGGCCCGAAAAGTAAAATTTAAGGTTTTAAAAACAGCTCCAAACTGGTCACAAAATGGTCATAAATATTTAGTTAGTATGACAAATTGGTCATCCATACACCAACTTTTACAGCGTGTTTAAAATATCAAGGTCATTAAAAAATGTTTAGCGCCCAAATCAATCATACATGGCTCAATCAAAAATATGTAATTGATTACAAAATGGTTAACATTGGTCAGAATGATTAATTAATTGGTCAGCAAGATTAAAGAAGTTCTGTATTAAATAAAGACATTCAACGACGAAAAAATTTTGTGAGCGGCCAAAAATTAGAGAATTTGTCATACGTATTTAATATTTGGTCAAAGACACTAAAATAAATATAATTATATTTTTAATGTCACTAATTGCTATATAAATATATTTAGCACCTCAACATCAACATTCGAAAGCCGTTTCATGCTGTAAAAATAGGTCACGAATTGGTCATGATTGGTCATTAGGTCACAGTAATTGGCCAGCAGTATAATAGAATTAGGAGGAGAAGTTATTTTAAATATACAGGGGTGGTTTTACACTAAAAACATATATGTAGCACCTCAATATCAACATTCAAAGCAGCAGAGAATTGCCATATAAATTGGTCACGAATTGCTTACGATTGATCAGTCGGTCCCAGTGACCTACCTTACAACCAAGTTTTGTAGCGTAGCACATATTTTTTCTTAACAGTGTAAAACCACCCCTGCATATTCTCCTCAATCCCTGAACAATCACTGCGACAGACTGGCCAATCGTGACCAATTTATATAGCATTGAATGGGCACTGAATGTTGATATTGAGGTGCTACCTATTTTTATGTAACAAGTAATAATTTTGAAACAATTACTACAACTTACTGACCAATCATTACCAATTTGTGACCGATTGATATTGCCACGGATGAGCTCCAAACTTAAGTTTTAAGTGCTGAATATTCTTATTTGAAATAACTTCTAATTCTATTTTACTGCTGACCAATTACTGTGACCTGATGACCAATTCTGATCAATTCGTGACCAATTGTTACAGCATGTAACGACCACCAAATGTTGATATTGAGGTGTTTAATATATTTATGTAGCAATAAATGACGTATAATTTTAAACTCTTTATATTTATTTAAGTATCTTTGACCAAATATTAAATACCAATTCTTGATCTGTTACTAGCTTTCAGGGTTTTACCCTTACAAAAAAAACACAAAAAAAAACATACAGGTGAATTAAGAACCTACTCGTATTTAAAGTAATGTTGTAATATATTTTACAAAAATAACAGTATAGTTTTGCCTAAAGAGTTACTATCGAGGATTGATTTGGTACCAAATAATTGCCATAATAAACAAACTAACAAAAACCGCGGCCTCTAAGTCTGACCTTCGGAATGCTTATTATATGTCTCTAAAAATTGTGAAAATATGCTGCCCCAAATTCCTGCGACTAAAATATACAGATCTAACCCAATTTACTTCAGTCGAAAAGTGGATGATTTTGGAGATCTAGGGTGTCAAACATTTATTTTGGTTTTAGTATTTTATAAATAATTTTGTTAATAAGGTGTATTGTAACAATATTTGGCTAGGGGGTTTTAGGAGGTAGGAGAAATTGGAATCTGCTATTAAATTTATTATAAACTCAAGAGGGCGCCACCTGCAATATCTTCAACGAACTAAAAACGAAATAACTTTTTGAGCCACTCTGTTGGTAATAGTCGATTAACGGCCGTATTCACCAAGCTCTCACAAATATTTATCAGTTTGATGACCTGCGTCTGACAAATAATAAGGTTAAGTTAGGGCATTTAGGAAATAGGGTTTTTAAATCTTTTCTCTTAAAATTCGCTAAGAATTTACACTCTTAGGCCCAGTTGTACAAAGCAGGTTTAAACTCAGTTCTACTGAACTGAGGTCAGGCCTTCGAAAACTTATTTTCTTTCAATTCCTTGACACTGATAGCAATGTTGAGGTTTTACGAAAGTTCAAAGGCATGACCTTAGTTTAGTAGAACTAACTTCAAACCCGCTTTGTACAACTGGACATTAAAGATTAGCATCTAATTCTGAAACACCCCGTGTCTTATCATATCGGAAGTTTTGCTTAGTTCTGGTTAGTTTTGCAATAAACTTACTTTTACCAACTATACCCACCTTTTTATATTAAATATGATGAGGACTAAGAATTTGTATCTAAAAATTACATACAAAGTGGCTATAAAAGTTATTTCGCTTTTATATCATGCAAGATACTGTGATGTTAAAAATGAATTTGATAGTAGATTTTTTTCACCTCCCAAAACCCCATTAGCCAAATACTGTAATACGAGATATATTATATTAACAAAACTATTCATAAAAACTTAAACCAGAAAACATTTTTGACAACCTGTATCTCCAAAATCTTTTACTTTTGGATTAAAGTAAGTTGGGCGAGATCGTCATATTTTGCCTTCAGGAATTTGGGGTAGCATATTTGCCGGAGCTTTTAGAGACACCCTGTATAATTGTTGCTTTTGTTTTGAATTCCTAAATATACGCGTATTTCAATTGTTCACCAGAATACTTAAAAATCGGATAAGAGTTAAAAAGCATAAAAAATGCAAATTTGCCACAAAGTACTAAACAAGAAGATTATAAAAAATAAATCTGTAATAGGTGTACTTAATGCCAAAAATATCCAGGAATGCTAATTACCAAAAATACCAGTAGTGATTTTTGGAGAGTCATGGTTTTGATAATTTTTCCAAGAACTTACTGGTGCACTTCAACATCGACATAGAAAAAACTAAAAGAAATAAAAAAATATGTTAGCCCTATTATTAAATAAAAATACCCCATATATTTATAGATTTTTTTATTAAATTTAAGTAGGGTGACCAGACAATTATTTTCAGACTTTTGGTAACAACCCCTGATTACCTAATATGTTCTGCCCCATTCAAAAAAAAACAAATATCTTTCCAAAAGATTTTAATTTGTATTAAAGTACAGGGTTAGTAGAAAAACGGGAACGGTGAATTATATCAGCAACCGTCAAATTAAAATAAACCAAATTTAGTGCCAAGAGATAAAATGAAAAATTAAAAAATTGTATTTGCAAGGTTGCCAAATTTATAGTTTTCTTTGTAGGTTAGGAAATTAAAGATTTTAAATGGTATACCTTATTTTTATTATTATAATTAATTGCTTGTATCAACTTAATTATGACCTGATAGTATCGTTTTTTACTACTGTCAATTTCGGAGAAATGCCATCATGCTTTTTTCGAAATTAATCAAAACGAATTTCGGTTAAATTGTTATTGAGATACTTAATTGACGATAACTGCTCGTTCCTGTATTCAAGCTTAATATCTTCAAAATTAACAGGAGTAAAAAACAAGAATATTAGGTCATAATAAAGTTATTACAAGCAATTGATTACAATAATAAAAAATAGGGTATTCCATTTAAAATTTCTTAACCTAGAGAGAAAGCTATAAACTTGGCAAGTAATTTCTTATATTAAACCGATTTAAAAATAATTAAAAATCTTTTTTTTGTAATAATTGGTGCATATTCATAAAATTTAAGTTCTTTTTATTACGTTTTATACAATATTTTTTTTACATAATAGGTAACCTATACAGGGTGTCCGAAAAGGTGAGGTCAAAAGGATAGGGGCGATAGAGTGAGCCAAAATAATGTTAGTATTATTCTTCATATCAAAAAATGACCTTCGAAAATTGTCCCCATTTATAATCCCGAAATACTGCACAGCCGCTTACCTATAGAAAGAAGCATTAGTTAAAGATATTTAGTTCCCCAAATATCATTGGTACTATGGCAATAGTTTCAAAGTAATAATTAAAATAAGTTTTTTTTTAAGTCTAATTTTGAAGGTCAATATCTACCTAACGAAGCGGGATAGAACTTTCTTTGATATGAGGTACTAACATTATTGGCTCCCTTTATTACCCCTATCATTTATGATCTCACCTTTCCAAACATCTTGTATATATTGTCTGCAATCAAATCCACAAGTAAAAATTTACACATTTACAGCACTCTTGTATTAGCTTAATACAAGGCAGAAATGTCATAACCGTCGCTAATCTGATTTAAACAATAATTTATATTATCCATCAATGCCATCGTTAAAGCTTAACGCTATGTATTAATAATATCTGTGATTTCAGACTAACACTTAACAATAATTATATTTAATTAACAACGATTGAGAATTAACTAGTAAAATGTAAACTTTATTGTCAAGATTACATTTTTGTTTTGGCAACCACAAAGTCATAAAAGCTTGGAAAAATTATTTATTATTAATTTAGCATAACTCTACAGAACGGTATTCCATTTTTCTTGAGACTAATTAATATGAGCATTAGCTAATTCCATTTGAGCCTTTCTATTTTTCTTTTGACAAAAGCGGCTTTTTAACAGCGACTTTTCCACAAAGTCCTCCATCAAGTAGACGGTTTCTTACGGTTCTACTTGTCACAGTAACACCAATTGTTCATTTCTTATTGCATTCCTAAACACGATGATAATTATGTACTTCAGTGGCATTTCTGCATTTTAGCAAACATTAAAAGGTTCATTAAAAACTTATTATTTCATTACACGAACGTTTTAAAAGTTTTCATACATTTTTTCAATAATGTTTATGGAGAAAAATGTTCCACCACATGCTCGTAAGAGAGTTTTTTAATTTCTTTTTGTTCATTATAGATTTTGGCAAAAGTTTTAGTAATACTAGATGTTTTTATCTATGAAAATACAGCTTAGTACATTAATAAAACCAATTTAAACAGGATTAATTTAAAACTAGTTGGCACATCTCTTGATATAAATTGAACTTCAAGTTAAGTGTTTGGTGATATATGTTATTATATATTTTTTAAAAGTTTAAGGTAAAGTTTATTTGTGAAAGCCTTAGAAACGGTGTTTTCACAAAAACATTTGTAAATTTCATAATTTGCTAACTTTTACATGTATTAGTAAATAAAAAATGGTATATTATCCTTCCAAGAGTTGTTTTTACAATGTCGGGCCAATACTTGGTTTACTATACTACTACTCTAGAAACGAACCAAATTTAATAAAAATCAAACAGTTTCAATGCTAAAAAGTGACATTACGTGATATTGACATATTTTTTTAGCTAGAACCATTTGTGTTTCAAGCTATAAGTTATTGAGTTACACGACATTGTAAATGCGATCTAAATACGTTTGTCTATTTTAGGAAAACACGTAGTTAGTAACTAGCTTTTTTGGTTAAAGTAAAAGGTTTTATTAAGAATTTTATTTTTTTAACCGTCCCCTTTATTAATCTATGGATGGGATAAAAATGCCTTATTTTTTTTCAAATTAGGCAACCTTACAGAAAATAATTTAGTTTTAACAAAACTCTCACAGTTAAAGTTCCATTTTTTTAACTAAAAACATACAAATATCAATGGAAAAAAGTTTATCTATAGAGCTTCAGCATTTTTAAAATAACAACAAATATCTGTGATAACCGTTTACTATCTACCTATGTTTGGACAGTCTTTATTTAAAATATGTGTCTAAGAGTATAAACATACTTAAATGATAACACCATGTAGTTTGTCGTTAAAACTACGTAAACTTTGCAATAGGTTTTTAGTCTCATAATATTTTTGTGTAAAAAAAAAATGTAAAAAGAAATACTTACTTAAAAAATATATTAATGACAAGTGAGGTAGAAATAACAATTTAGAAGAGATTTATTTAACTTATAAAATAAAAATTCGTTATTTTATATCTAAAAAATGTAATGTTAATCAGAATTGTACGTAACACCCTTCGTAAATATTATTTAATACCATTTCTAAAGCAATACCCACAAGTAAAATACAATTTTTTTTATTTTATAGAACAGTACGATTTATAAGATAAAGTCTTTAATTTGACGCTGTTGTTAACACTTACATTGTATAACTTTTCATGTTATTTGGTAAACTTTTTTCGGTTTGGCAAAGAATACTAATCCATAGAACATTACAAGTGAGATTTCAGCGTGTCCTGAAATTTTAGTACCTACCCTAACCACCAGATAGTCAAAGTTGGCACCGGACCAATCAGGAAATTGGTCGATGCCCAAGTCGAGTTTCTATTGGTCGGGTCGATTGGACTACTTTCGCTATCTGATGGTCATACTAGGTATTGTGATATTCTATGGATTAGTATTCTTTGGTTTTAGTCAGCTAATATTATTATGTATACAGGGTAAGCGATTTTTACGTAATTTTAAATCGAAAAATGTGTCCGCAAATTGTTTGATGTCAAGATATAGGATGTTTAGGTTTTTAAAGAAATATTGGTTTATAATAATATCTTTACTATCATTGATTTAATTAGGTTATAAGTTCGTGGTGTTATTTATAGGCTTAAAAACCAATTAAGTACTAACTTAATTATTTTTTTAAAGTATACTGGCAACTTAAACGGCATCTAAACAAATATTTCCAATAAAATAGGGTAAGCCACTGTGCAATTTTGCGTTTTTTTAGATTAAGCAAATAAAAATGCAGCTTCTTCTCTTTTATTTTTTTTAAATTAAAATCCACATAATTGCATATCCCTGGAACATAAATGTTTTGTAGTATAACTAGGTTCGGAAAATTTTCTAATTTTCAATTAACAATCATGTAACAACAACAAGAAAAACTAAATTTAATAGCGTTCTTACAACACTTAAGAATTTTACTTGAGCAGGTGTTTCCGATTTTTGTTTAAAAGTCAACAAACTGTATCATTAGAACGAAAATTGCGGACCCATGTTTATATGTACTCTTTGAGTTAAAATGGCTTTATAAGACTTGTTCTGTAAGTGTTATGCACATACTTAATGGTCTTCCTTATTTTCAGTACGTTTTTTTTTATACGGGGTGATCAAACTAAAGTCGGCACTATTGCTAACTTTTTTATTATTGGAGATACGAAGTCGGCTAAATTAGTAAAGTTATAGTATTTTTTCCGCTGATTAACGTGCTGCCAACATTGCAATTTTTTATGGTACACACTCTATATTATATCAACATTTAAAAGATCTTTCAAAGAGCTTTAAAAAAGTCTACATGTGATATATCCAATTTTTAATAGTTTCGGAAATATGGCCATCCTCAGAATTTTATAGTTAAATAGCATTTTTTAAATAAAACACTCTGTATGTTGCATCATCATTAACGAGCTTAGAAAATACCACATTTGATATGTCTATCTGTTATAGTTTAAAAAATACGACCAGCCAAAAATAAAAATTATGTTCAATTTCTATTATATTTATTGCTCTAAGCTATAAGCACTAAGTTTAAATAAACACTACTACTATTTTTTATATTTTGATGGCCATATTTCCAAAACTATAAGAGATAGACATATCAAATGTGGTATTTTTTAAAGCTCTTTTATAGATCTTTTGATTGGTGATAATATGCAGGTTGTTTCATTTAAAAAAAGAACATTTTGTGTAATAAATTAAAAACCCGATGTGCAATTGTTTTTTGGTTGGCAGCACGTTAATCAGCGAAAAAAGACTACAAAACTTTTCTAATTTAACCGACATAGTATCTCCAGTAAAAAGAAGTTAGCAATAGTGCCGACTTAAGTTTGATCACCCTGTATGTACTTTTTGTGTTAAAATAGCTTCATAAGATTTGTTTTGTATGTGTTATGCACATACTTAATTGTCACCCTTATATTAAGTATGTTTTTTTATATTCTATTATTTTAATTAAAAAAATGTAAAAATAATATACTCGACCTTAGTAAAAATAAAGCTATTGCTAAATCACAAACTTAAAAAAACTAATGGAAACGCTCTGACAACCTGCTACCCTGTTGCGGACTAGACGGTGGTAAATACTCAGGCTCATCAGGTTCATTGTTAAGAGGATCGTTTTCGGATGTATCTTCTTCGTAATGATGACCTCCTGCTGCTAAGGCTGGGAGGTTATTTGCTCTAACACTTCCGTGTGTAATAAGGAACTCTTGACCTTCGCGACTATGGTAATATGAAACTAGTTTAAAATCCTGGCCAACATGGTCCTGCAAATAAAAACAAAATGTGTGTTTTTATAGTCCGAGAGGTGGCAACGTCGGAAAAATAAAAATTTTAGGTTGGCTGATTTTTTTATATGTTGTTCTCCCTTCTCTTTTGCCCAGGGTCTATCCAGAAGAGGAAGGAGAACAACATGCTAAAATTTTTATTAGAAAACGCTGCAACCTCCTATAAATACTATTATTTTTTATGAAGGCAAATTTTAAATCTTAATTTTAATACACTAGTGGAACAAATTAAATGATAAAAGAAAAATTACAATTTTTATTTGGCGTTTTTCAACTGGCTGTATTTCGCTTAAAAATGGTCGTGTTGAAATTTAAAAAAATATTTTTAAGCTTAAAGTTTCTAGTTTTGAAATCTTACGATGAAAACATTTTTCAGGCAACGTGTACCACGCAATTTTAATAAATACCGATTTTTTTCCGGTCTTTCTTTATATCCAAGAACTTGGATTTCTTTTTTCCAACTTGATTATGTATGGAGCGGATAACTTGTTTAATCAGTTTTAATTTGTTTTTTTATAATAGTTCGATACGAGCACTTCTTACTGAGATATTGAATTTTAAATGAAAAGGAATCTTCGTCTTTAACCATAAATATCTCAGCAACCGCTGATGACACAAGAAAATTATGAAGGGTTTTCAAATTTTAAATAAAGACTTTACAAAAATCGGCTATGGTTTTTTGAAAAAATGAAATTATTTACATTAATTTAAAAAATTTAAAAAAGGGCAATCAAGCGCTAAATTAAAAATATCGAGAAAATCAGTTATGTTAAGTGTGCCTTTTACAGTTCAGTATGCCTACAAAAACCCCACAATGTTTATATTCAATTCATTGAACTGTGTTTTTTGTCTTATTTGATCAAATTTTTAAAAAATAATTAAAAGTGTAATGATTTTTACTTTAAATGATCATAATCTTTAACAAAATTTAAACAAATGTTTTTTATGCATTTTATGCACAAAAATATACGAAATGGAATTAGAGCTCCGGGAGTTGAAATTTATATTTCCTATTTTGTTAATAACAATTGCAATTTTTAAAGTGCTAATAGCCCCTTAAAAACATTTTTGAAGTTGTTGACTCAGTAGCGTAACTAGGTCAGCAAGGGCCCCAAAAATTAAAAATGTTTAGGAGCAAAAAAAAATAAAAAGGTCCTTATACTCATATAATAAAAACACCTTTATTTAAATATTTTCATATACTGACCACTACAAAATATTTTGAGAGCAAAAAAAAGTCTTGACCTTCATTATTCACCGCATTAGTTTTAGTATTTCAGTACCAAGCTCATGGCCCCTCTCAACTTCAAGGGCCCCCTTCTGAGCTTGGGGGCTCCGCCTAGACGCTAAACTAAATGGCACAAAATCAATAGTTAAATGCATTGGAAGATATTAAGAAAAGCTTTTAGAAGAATGAAAATTTATTCTGTAACTTTGAAAATTTCTTTTTCTCTTTTAAAACATTATTATTCTGAATGAAAACGCTTTTATACAAGGCAGTATTTGCGAGTAAAATTTAAACTTTAATAATTTAGGTCATTTATTTTAAAAATATTAACAAAGTGTAGTAAAAACCCTCCGCGGCGCTATTTATCAAATAAAAGACTCAGCATTGGAGCGTATGCCTAATTTTTTTACAATATAAGTCAAAAATGTATAATATTAATTGTTGCCCCAAAAATAAATTTAAAAATTAGACACTGAATAAACTAAAACATAACAAGAAGATTTCCATACCTAATTAATATTTTATTTTTAAATAAAGCGTTGTCTCGAATACCGTTTTTACTAGCAAAAAATTTGAAATGGATTTAATCATAGAATAATGATGTATGGCACCTAATGTAACTGCCTTAAGAAAATAAAAGCCCATTTTAAAAATATTTCCCTTAAATAAAATATATTAGTTTGTCTATTGATTACTTGGGCATATTTAGTTGCATTTATGTCGGTGGTAAATTTTTGGTCTTCATTGCTAAATGCATTAAATCGTGGTAAAAACCCCAAATCAAACATTGCTCAGTCGCAAAACAACAAGGTTTAAAAATATCTTGATTACAAAAGACTATTAGGGCTCAATAAGAAATAAAAATACAATAACAGCTCATCAGGTTTTTTATTTCGTATTTCGGACCCTATAGCATATATATAAAAATGTGTAACTTATGAAACAACGTTGTGAGTTGCAAGCAGTTGCAATGTTGTTTGGCCGTTGAATGCCCCGTGGCCCAAACTAAGGAGTAAAAAGTTATAGTACAGGTAATGAGGGTGAGTTACTCTTGTCCATAATGCATAATTCTGTAAGAATTGTTTAAATAATAAATAAATACTATAATAATAAATTGCTTATGATCAAACTTTTAAATCAATTCATTTTCTACAACTTTTAATTAAAACTATTGTTTTCTTAAAATTAATATTTTCGAAGTTACAATGCGTTCAATGTTGTACTACCGAGTACAAGGTTAATAAGAACGAAGTATGCATAGCGTAATACCTGGATAGATGGTGGATGACGTGTTCGGGCCGAGCTGGCGTTAACCGTTCAGGCATAGGATTTTTGAAACTAACCCGTTATAACATTAATAATATTAATTTTAGAGGAGAAAGGTAAAATTAAAAGTTGTAGAAAATTTACGGGTTTAAAAAATTAGTTATTAGCAATTTATTTGACCAATTACACAGCCCACAAAAAAATAAAAGTTGGTGGTCCGAAAAACTAGACCAGGGTAAATTTATATTTATGGGATCGCTGAATCTGAATCTGTTGTCGATTTGACTCCATTAGGTTATGGTCAAGGTTATTTCAAGGTCAAATCATTAAAATTTACTGAAAATAGACCACAAACGTGTTACCTTTTTGTTTTTGGGGTCGCCTAATCCGAATTTGGGAGGATCAGTTTGACTACGTATTTGGATCTAGCGACCCAGAAAACCCCAAGATATCATGATTTTGGTGCTTTACGATAACTTTTAATGATTTGCCCTTGATATAATCTTGATCTTAACCTCATAGGGTCAATTTGACCACAGATTCGAATTCTGCAACTCCAAAAACAAATATACCATGATTCAAGTCCACATTAAAAAACATATATAATAATTTGACCTTGAAATGACCCTGACCATGACCTGATGGAATCAACCAGGATTTGGAGTCAGCGATTTTAAAAACATAAATATATTACGATTGTGGTTCCTTTTCGATAAATTTTGATGATCTGACTTTGAAAAGACCTTGGCCCTGACCTGAACTGGTCAAACCGACCCCAGATTCAGATTCAGCAACCCCTAAAACAAAAAGAGACCATGGTCTGGTCTTTCAAACCTTTAACGTTTTTTTACTTGTTAGGCTGTGACTGACCTTGACTCTGACCTGATAGGGTCAAACCGGCCCCAGATTCGGATTCAGCGACCCCAAAAACATAAAGATATCATGGTCTAGTCTTTCGGACCACTGACTTTTATTTTTTGTGGGGTTGTGTTATTATTAGAAGAGATATTGTTAAAAAAGTCAATAAACAAACGGTAATAATCTTATAAATCGTGAACGGTAAGTAATGCGAAAAAAATTAAATAAGAAACATAGGAGATTTAAGTTCTTAATAATTGGGAGCCTTAAGTGCACGGTTACGGATATACAGGCCCAAACGGTTTTTCGCAAAATAGCGGCAATTCCATTTGCCTTATTTGTAAATATTTAGGCTCATTACGTCATACTGCACCTATTTGTGAAAAAGAAAAATAACTGCTGTCGAATTATGCAAGACAACATTTTTATTCCTTGTACTATTATGCGTAACGGCATAAATAAATGTTATAACTATTATCATTAATTTTAGACGTTCAACCAATTATAATCGCGATAATAATTGGTGACAACTTTGACGTATAATACATTGTTTAAACGTCAACATGACCGATTGGTAAAAATCGTTTTAGAATTGGTTCTTCGCCTAAAACTGATGTATGATTTCACGGAGTTTTTTATTTTAACGCGCAAATAATACATCTATTGATTTTTGTCCCTCCTAAAAAGTTGATAAAATGTAAGTGATTCGAGCCAACGCTTCACATATCAATTTTCCAGACGTTGATACTGCCTACACTGATTAGGATACCCTATACACGAAAAATATGTAAAATAGAAAACAAAATTTAGGTTGTAAAAAATGCCCGTATATTTATTACCATAAATTTAATAAAACAAAATAAAAACAGTTACAATTGGTCACGATTAACAAAAAACGGACTAATAGCCTTGCGAAAAGATAACACTACAAAAGTTTAATATTTTTTTCGATTTATTATAACTAGGTAGAAATTTGGTGCTTTTTTACATTTTAGCTTGATATTATTTATTAATAAGCCAACGGCTACTAGTTCTACTGTTACATTTATGCTGAACAACCAGCTCGTTTACTGGTGTTTAATTAGCGCACTTAATTAAACTATAATTTATTTACTTATTGATTGAAACTTGCAATAGTGTAATATAACATCGATGGTCTAGAACACAAATAATGTAAGTTTATTTTTCAAAAATGGTGAGTTGTATACACTAACATAATAATATACATATACAAGAACTTTACTATGCACACAAGTATTAAGTAAAATATTTTAACTCAAAAATGCAAGCTTCATTTTCCAATCGTTAAAAGAACTTTTAGTCTTAAATTATGAAAAATTTTTACAATTTAAGGTTAATATAATTTAAACATTCATTCTTGCCCTTACAACATTTGTAATACTTCGACACGGACTATATTATTCGTTACACAGAAAACATTGTTATCAGAATATCATAACAATTGCAACACAACAATTGCATTTTGTTACAAAAATGGTCGAGAGAAGAAGGCTGTGCTCTCCAAAAATGTTTAAAAGTGATATACCGGCGGGCCTATGCCGTAACGACCTGGCAAAGCCCTAATTTCCGCGTAAAAAAATATAAATATTAGGGGTTAGGAGTTGGGAGTTTAGGACTTTTTATTGGAAATTTCCCTCTTTCTTAGGAATTTCAATAATGTCATAATTTTTAAAGTTATTAACAAAAAGTACCTTTTTGTGCGTCTTATTTTGTTAATAACAATCACACTTTTTATGTGCTAAAATGACCCTTAAATCATTTTTCTATACGTCACTCCTAATCAAATCGGCTATCGCACATATTTTTTAAAGCTTTAAGCCATTTTTTGTTGTTAATACGGTTCAAAACATTTAAAAAACATTACATTCATCAATTTTAGGCGAAAACCCAATTCTAAAACGTTATTTACCAATCTTGACGTTTAAACAATGTATTATACGTAAAAGTTGTCACCAATTATTACCGCGGTTATAATTGGTTGAACGCCTAAAACTGATGTGTTTCTTGCTATACAGTGACGTCATATACGTCACGTATCTAACTATGTTTAAATACATGCCGGACAATCAGCAATTTTAGGCGTTCAACCAATTATAACCGCGGTAATAATTGGTGAAAAACGTATAATACATTGTTTAAACGTCAACATAACCGATTGGTAAATACCGTTTTGGAAATGTTTCTTCGCCTAAAATTGATGAATGATTAAAAACCAATATAGTTATCTTTGTCGGTCGGGCGTACGAACAAAACTATGAAAACTTTGTTTTGGTTATTATTTGTAAACTTTAAACGTGTATCTAAATGGCAAGTGCAATATTTTAAAGTCGGTGTAAACTAAAGTACATATTTATTCTAAAAAATTAAAATCATTTTACCTAAAAGCTTATTGGGCTGTGACGTAACGGTTTGAAAACCTACATTTTCTTGATTCTCATATTTATATCGTCATTTTCGAATACGGTCTAAATAACTTCAACGAATACGGTTGGAAAGAAAATATTACTTTATTTTCAATTAACAAGTTTTTAAACTTGTGGACCAGACTATATTTGACGTTGAAAAAATAAAAATAAAATAAATACAAGGTGTCCAGTAACTCAACCGACAAACTTTAAGGTGTGATGAAAATGACAATGAAAAATAAGAAAAAACTTCATATGAACATATGTCCTAAACGTCTGAGTTTTTAAACCATGGGGTGTTAAAAATTTAAAAAAATATTGTTTTTTATTACCACAAAAATAAATTTTTACCAGTGTCGTCCATAAAGGGTTTGGGGTAATTAAAAAAATGGTACGCCACTGCATTTTCCTATTTTTTTAAACCTCGTTTAGTTTAAAACAAGATCTCCTGACTTTTTTGTTTGATGAACGGTTTTTGCATAAAAATAAAAACCATTTTTTTGCATGGTCATGTCTTATTATTGCTAATATCAAATTCCACCTTTGTAATTTATTCTCTAACTAGATAGAGATTTGACCATGCCAAGAAATGGTTTCAATTTATTTACGCAAAGACCGTACATCACACCAAAAAAATTAAGAAATCAAATTTGTTTTAAACTAAACGGAAATTAAAAAAAATATTTTATAAAAATGCAGTAGCGTACCATTTTTTTCTTAAAAAATATGTACCCCAAACCCCTTATCGACGACACTGGTAAAAATTTAATTTTTTCATTTACGTCAAAAATGACATCTGATATAGGAGATGTCTTTCCATTTTTTGAACATTTTAATTGGTATTAAAGTTATATTAAAAAACGATACTCACAGTTCCCAACAGAGAAACTCGTGGTGCTGCGCGTATGCATCCCTATACGGTCCAACTGGACAGGTACCGAACTTTCCACTTTATTCGTTCTTTAATCCCTAGAGTTTTTAGAATGCAGAACCTGCTGCCCGCGAAGGTCTTTCCCTTCCCCCAAATCTGCAAGTATTTAAGTCCCGTGTCAACAAACTCCCTCTTACCTCGCTTAAGGCATCCACGGTACGTTGGTATTTAGGCTTTTAGCCTTCGTGGATTGTCTAAATATAAAAAAACCTTTTTTCAATTTCTAACACCCTGTAGTTTAAAAATCAATACGTTTAGGAAATATGTTCATATAAAGTTTTTTTTTATTGTAGAATCACCCTTCAAAGTTTGTCGGTTGAGTTACTCGACACCCTGTATATGTTTCTACTTTTCTAAGGCACTAATAGAAAACGTTTTGTTCATAACACTGTCGCAAAGTGTCTTTCCCGCACCTAATGCGGATCCGCTCCGGGTCGTTCGTTTAACGGCTTATGCATACAAGAAAGTATCACTTTTCGCACTTGTAAGAAAAATAACTGTTACCTGTAACTTTTCAATTATTTCAAAACATGTCAGCCTCTTGCTGGGATACCAGTCCCAACATCTGCGCATGATATCCCACAATAGGTTTGGACACTCTGTGGGGCGTGTCAATGTTCCTTTGGAACATACAAATTGAATTACTTGCTCATTAGCCAATCCTGCAACAAGTAAAATAAACTTGGGACATTAAGCAGACTATTCCAAAAATATCCCTAATTTAAATTCTTATTTTTAAAAACTTACAAACTATTTATTTTGCCGTGACGGGAAAATTTTTTTGACATTGTATCTCTGTTAAAGGTACTAAAATCTGACTTTTCATAAAATTACTTCTTTTTCCGCGGAAAAAAAGTGAGTACTTTTTCCACGTAAGTAAAGATAAATATTTAATTTTAGAATAATTAATTATACAGAACTTTTAATCATATAATTTTCAACTTTATGATATTTGAAATATCTACTTAACGGTCGCTTTTTGTTTTAACTTTTTAATTTCAATTCATCAATATACAAAATTACATTGACAGATACTAAATAATTTCCTTAAGGGTTTCCATAGTAATGCACGGTTTAATTGTGTTTTAAATATACCAGTCGACCAGTTTGAAACTTCAAATTTTACATGATTAATTTTCTGACTTTAACATTATGTTTTTTAATAATAATAAGGCTTCGTTTTTCCCATCACAGAAAAAAATAGTGTATTTAACACGGAAAAAATTGTAGATATTAGCTCTCGGTTTATTATCTCCCTTCGCTTCGCGTCGGAAGTCAACACAACCTCGACCTAAAATCTTAAACTTTTTCCCTTGTATAACAAATAACTATTATTCGCCATACAGGAGATAAGATGACCCAATTTATGTTTAATAAATACTTTATTTAAAACTAACCTTTTTGGTTCGTATTCACGAAACGCACTCTAGATTGGGATTTTTAGAGCAAAATATTTTACAAAAGAAATGGTAAAATATGACATATAGAGACGTCGTTATATTAGGTGCCATTTTAAAATTTAAAACTAGCAGTCGTTTTCCGTCAAACGGAAGTGATATAAAGTTAATGAATGGCCCAATCAATTATTCATATGCACCGGGTGTCAAGTTATAAATTTACACCCATCTTTACTTTCTTATTTTTTATCTTAGAAAATAAATAATAATTGCAGTTTGTTGGGTTAATTCTGTAGTTTCTGAGTCTATAATTAGATTTTTAATAGCTCTTAAATTCTACAGGGTAGGACAAAAAGAATGATTTTTTTAATGGAAGAACCGGTATATCATAACAGTAATAAAAATATCTTTAAAAGAGCCTTTAAAAATGCTACATTTACTATATCTATTTTTTTTATTTTCGGAAATATGGTCATCCAAATCTCAAGAATAAGTGTAAATTTTAATTATGTAGGTAGGTTATATTATGGAAATAATTGCCCAATAATTTTATTTATATAATAATATAGTATTTTTGGAACGCTCTTTAAATTATTTTTTAAATGATGATTCAGTATACAGGTGTTCCATTTAAAAAATCACAGTTTTTGCCGTACCCTGTATATCTTAGGAGAAAAAGAATTCTGTTTAAAGACACAGATAATACGGAATCATCCTAAGAAATTAGTGTTTTTCTTTTTTAAACTTTAAAAAATAAATAAGTTAGGGAATGTAGGTTTTATATGTTTCTGATGGGAATTAAAAACTATTCATCAGATCTGCATGGCCATATTTCGAAAACTAATTGAGATAGGTAAATGAAATATGGTACTTTTTTAAAGTTTTTGAAATATCTTTTTAATGGTAAAATAAAATATAGGGTGTTTCATTGAAAAAAATTAAACTTTTATCGTATCCTGTATATCTTAAGAGATAATAAAAATCTGATTACTAATTTGGAAACAACAAAATTAGCCCAACAAACTGATATGTTAAATTATTTGGTACGATAAAGAATAAAAAAGTTAAGAGGGGTGTAAATTTAAATTAGAGACCCAGTACCTACCTACTATATTAAATACTCGTAGATTAAAGTTGATAGTAGTTTATCGTCAACAATAAAAATTTTACAGAAGAGAACTACGCGAATATATTTTTATACTGAGTTATCATATTGGGGCAAAATGAATGTTGCAATTTTGCAGCTCAAGTCTTCAGAGTAAAACTCTTTATTAATTTAAAAATTTAAGTTACCCTGATATGGCTGCTCAGCAAGAGTTGCAATCTCCCACAGGACTATCCCGTAACTCCATATATCGGAATCTGAGGTACATATTCCATCTGCTATACTTTCTGGAGGCATCCAACGTACTGGAAGCATACCTTTAGTTCCTTTCTTATAATAATCAGTCTCATAAACATCTCTGGCCATACCTATAAAATATATGCAATAGGATATTTCATACAAAGGTTTGTTATTGACCTACATATTGTAAATTTATATAAAAAAGAAATACAAAAATAATAAAGAAAGTTATAAATAAAGTTGGCCGTCTTCACACACTCTCCGAGGAGTAACCTCAATCAGTATTATATTAAAAACTTTTCTTAATACCCTTTACCGATTGCCAGTGATTACTTGAACCCTTGTAGACAACCACTTTTCGCAAAACGGGTTTTTTGACAAAACTAACGATAACAATTTATTTGGTGTTGGATTAACAATAAGGACATACATTAAATATTTATAATATACAGGGTGTCCCAACTCTATTTATACACGAAATAACTTGGCCCCTATACTGAATACAAAAATAAACTTAAAATAAAAATGATTATTTGGATGCACTCTTTTTATTGACAGTACCAGTTTATATACAAGGGTGTAATAAAAACAGAATTTTGTCATCAAGTATTTTTTTTAATGGAACACCCTGTATATTTTAACAAATTTTGATTCTGTTATTAATTTTACATAAAAAATGCATAGCAATATGTTGATATACTCATTAGCGATTAAAAGTAAGGAAAGAAAATATTATAACCCTTTATTGTAAAAACTTCTAATAGATATGTCAGCAATTTAGTTTCTTTTGACACATATTTTTCTACTTGCACTAAAAAAACAGCAATACGTCAGTAATGGCTGGTTTTACGTTAAGTAAGTAAACTTGTATCTAAAATAAACTAAAAACCTGACTTACCTATTGCCAGTTCTTACAATGGAAGGTAACTAACTACATTTTATAATATTATTTGTCACTTTGACACTGAGAGAATTATTTAAAAATAATTAAAATCAAAATATTATTTTCTTTCTTCACTTTTAATCGCTAATATGTATATCAGGAAACTGTTGATATCTCACAAACCAGCAATAATTGACGTATAATGTGCTATATATTTTATATGTAGAATTTATTACAGAATCAAAATTTGTTAAAATATACCATTTAAAAAACCTACTTGACAATAAAATTCTATTTTTAAGACATCCTGTAGACAAACTGGTACAGTCAATAAAAAGAGTGTATCTAAATAACCATTTTTTCTTTTAAGTTTATTTTTGTATCTAGTACAGGGGCGAAGTTATTTCGTATGTAAATAGAGTTGGGACACCCTGTATATATTAAATAAATACAGGACGACCCTCCATATTCGACACGATCTGTAGCTGGATAACCAAAGGGTTTTTAAAAAAGTGAATAGGGGACCATATAGAGGTCGGGTAAGGCCACAGTATAAAATTATTTTAGTCTATACAGGGTGTCTCAAAAAAGTGTGACATATCAAAGTTTTTTTTTTTAAATGGAACACCCTTTATTTTATGACGGTTTTGGATTCTACATAAAAAAATAACTTAAGTTTGTTAATGGTACCATGTGTCTAATTTTATAAATTTTTGTGATATTTGATTGATAACTAAATTAATTTTGTTTTAACACTATAAACTCTTTGAACTTCAGAATTTGTTCCAAGATTACGAAAAGTCCGCATTATCATGCGTAGGTCATATCGAGATTAAATATTGTACAGGGTGATATGGTAAATAATTTCCATTGTTCAGAAAATCAAATTGCAATATCTCTCTTATTTTAAATGGAACACCCTGTATTTTTACACCACATGATGACAAATAAAATACCTTTTCAAATGGTGTGTAGGTTGTCTATACCGAGATATTTTATACTTTTTAGTAAATTCCGTTTTAACACATTTTTATTCTATATGTCTATTTAAATTTAAGTATATATAAGTGATATAGCTATGTCTGTTTACTAAACCATTATTGTAAAGTGTAAATTTGTCTAACAAAATCCCAAAATTAAAAATGTTTTATATTCTACCATTATTTCTAAAATCCGCAGACAAAATTTAATTAGTTGCTTGCTACTTCAAATAATACTTATATTCAGCTAAATGTGGTAATGATAAAACTTGTGTTTTAAAACAATTCTACTAATGCCCCTCATCAGTTATGAAGATTGTGACCTAAAACTGGACTCTTCCATTATCCTAAATTACTTTGTGAAATTTTTAAAGCAACTATTTAGTTAATCAGATGGTTTCTGCTGAATTATTTTTAGGATTAAGTGTAAACTAAAGTAAACGGTTTTTTCACATCCTACCAGTATTATATAATCTTGTTGTAGAAAAAGATTTTTAATTAATATCATTAAAATTTCTTTTAAACTAACTAAAATACTAGTAGTCGATAAATGGTCGTTGATATTTCCTTAAAAGAAATATAATGGCTGCTATATCACAGCCAACTTTAACTTAAATGAACATTTGGACTAAAAATTTGTGAAAATGGAATTTACTAAAAAGTATAAAAGATAAGTATGGACAGCCTATACATTATTTAAAAAGACAACGTACACACCATTTGAAAAGGTATTTTATTTGTCATTATGTGGTGTGAAAAATACAGGGTGTTTTATTTAAAATAAGAGGGGTATTGGTATTTGATTTTCTGAACAATGGAAATTATTTTTTGATCCACCTGTACAATATTTGATCTCAATATGACCTACGCATAATAAGGCAGACTTTTCCTAATATTGTTACAAATTTTGAAGCTCAGAGTTTATAGTGTTAAAATAAAATTAATTTAATTGCACCTCTGCATTTAAAAAAAATGAAATATAACTAAAATTAATAAAATTAGATACATGGTACCATTAACAAACTTGAATTATTTTTTTTATGCAGAATCGGAACCGTCCTAAAATATAGGTTGTTCAATTAAAAAATATATATAACTTAGATACGTAACACTTTTTTGAGAAATCCTGTATAGACTAAAATAATTTTATACTGTGGCCTTCTTCGACCTCTATATGATCCCCTATTAACTTTTTTTAAAACCTTATGGTTATCGAGCTATAGACCGTGTAGAATATGGTTGGCCACCCTGTATTTATTTAATATATACAATACTCGATAATAATTTATTTACTATTGCCAAGTAGTGGCATGTATGGCCACGATGTATACAGGGTGTTTTCCAACTACTGTACGAAACTTAGGGAAGTGATTACTTATGTATTTTTATAAAAAGAAAGTTTGGATAAACATAAATGTCCGTACTCGCTTTATTTCTGAGATACAGGGCGTTAAAGTTTAAAAAAGTGGGTATTTTTTAAATATCTTGGGAACAATTAAACCGATTTGGATAAAATTTGGGTCACTTAATAAATGTAATAAGGCGCCTAATTTAAATAATAAAGTTCAGTTGCGTCTCAGTAGACACTACAGCCAATATTATTGTGAAAAATGTACCCTGCTGGCCGTTTATAAAGTATTCATATTTTTTCTGATTAAGCAATTAACAGCAATCTTTTAGTGTCGTTTACCTTCTTCATATCTAGCTTTGTTTTCGAGAGAAAACCTTAAAGCCATTTAAATTTCTTTTATAAGGTACCCATAGACAATGTGATATAAAAGGCAAAAATAAAAATAAAACAAATATTTGCTTTAAAATATGTAAGCAGTCAGTGTATTTTATCGAAAATTGTCATTTTCTTTATTTACTTAGGTCGAAATTGTTTATTTTTTAATTTTGGGTTCTATTTCTTGCTGTTTATGGCTACTTTTTAGAATGACTTTAAATGGCTTTAATTTTTTTTTCGAAAACGAAGCAAAATACGATGAAAATACAAGAGACTTAAAAGTTGCATCATTTATTGCTTAATCTTGAAAAAGTATAAAAACTTCATACAAAGTCAGTTGCGTACTTCTTTAATTAATAATAATGGCTGTAGTGCCCCTGAGAGGCCACTGAACCCCATTGTTTTAATCTAGGAAGAGCTTTACAAGCACCCTATTACAATAAATAAGTATACCGAATTCTATCCTTAAATAAAGCAAGTCCGGGCAAATGTTTATGG
The DNA here is from genome assembly GCA_014170235.1 of Listronotus bonariensis. NCBI lineage: Eukaryota > Metazoa > Arthropoda > Insecta > Coleoptera > Curculionidae > Listronotus > Listronotus bonariensis. The sequence continues at coordinate 58,074 of JACEGR010001548.1, read as the reverse complement.
AAACTTAAGACATAGGAAATCACCCCTGAAATTTTATACCAAAGTTAGGAAACTCCCTGTATATCCTTTTTATACACTAAAATTTTGCAATTCTATTTTTCTGTCCTGAAGCCTTTAGATTAATTTGCGTTCGATGATGTTCACCCAGATGCAATATTAAAAATGGCTTCAAAAAATTAAAGGCCTAAATTTTTTAACCGAAAGTGACCGAAAAGAAAAATGCCGAAACCTCTCTTCTTTTTATACCATTTACCTATACCGAGTCTTATTTTGATATAATAATATTCTAGAAGTTATGGCCTGTCTAATAGATTTGTTAACGCCCGGTATATGTATACAAGTTTCAAATTTAAAGCAACTGAGTTTTATTTAAATAGTATTAGTCCAGTCGAAAAGATAATTTTCTAAAAAAAAAGTTACAAGTCGCCTAAAAATATGGTTAATGGTTTTAACGATTCGGGATCTGGAAAAAGACAATTTTTTATTTTTTTCTGCAAAAAAATTAAAATCGTTAATAACAAAAAAAAAAATAGAAAAAAATGGCTCTTTAGTTTTTGCCAAAAATTTTAAAAAGTATAAGCGACAGCTTAAATATTATAAAAGTTTCTGAAAGAGCAGACAATTTTAGGAAAAAAGTTCTTAATTTCCGGAGTTGTAGCTCCAATATTTATAATTTTCATTTAACATTATTTTAACAAAATGTTATTTTTTGGTTACTTAAAAAATTCTAATTGCAAATGCACAACTTTATCAAGTGCCTAAATAGGAAGAGCTGCACAAAGCGATAAATGTATAGATCAATTATTATTTAAACTTTTATATCGCCCTTTATGACAATCGAAACCTGTAAAAAATAATAATTATAAAATTAATAACTTTTTAAAAAATGTTGATACAACTCTTATTATGACAGAATTATGTCCTGTCTAGATGACACTAGGATTTTTAAATAAATTTAAATTAATCTCTCACTACAGTTGCGGATCGCGCATGTTGAAACCGGCGCGCGAAAGCCGATTTTCAACGTTAAATAAAAATTATAAATATTGGAGCTACAATTTCGGTAATCCAAAACTTTTGAATGCTCTTTCAAAAACTTTTTAATATTTAAGCTATTACTTATACTTTTTTAAGATTTTGGCAAAAAGCTGGCCATCTTATTTCTTAGTTTTTTGTAAATACCATTTTTTTTGCAGGTAAAATTCCAAATACATCTTTTTTAGATGTCATTCCGGATTGTTTGCATTTTTTTTTCGCAGGAAATCAACTTCTCGACTAGACTAAATAGTCGTTCTAAAAGTTTTTGCCCTGTGAAATATCTTTTCAGAATTATCATCGACTTGTTAAAAATGGCATCACCAAATTGCTTATATCCAAAAATAAATATTTAAAATTTTATTATTAATAAAGTTTTATTTACCAAAGTCTCCTATTTTAACAGTTCTGTCGGTAGCAACCATGCAATTTCTTGCTGCCAAATCACGATGCACATACTTTCTAGAGGTAAGGTACGCGAGCCCATCGGCAATTTCTATTGCCATCCTATAAATTTCATTTGAGGTAAAGTTTTGCGATGAATCCCGCAAACTTCTCAGGTACGTTTTTAAATCACCACGTTCCATTAACTCCATAATAACTAAAGGAGGTTGTCCTCTAGATACCACACCAAAAAGCTTTACAACGTGATGGCTTTTACTAAACTGCTTCATAATGGAAGCTTCTTTAAGAAAACCTATTCTTTCCTGGATTGTAGCATTCTCGTTTACAGTTTTTACAGCACACATCATATTATTTTTTTCCTTAAAACTCCTATGTACACTACACCAAAAGTTCCTTGACCTGCTATTCTTTGTAACTCAATATCATTTCTGTCCATTTCCCATTCGTCTTCTACGTATACAACACCTGAATAATCGGGATTAATGCTTGCAATAAGTTGAACACGCTCAAGGGCCCTTTTGCGTTTTATGCGGAAGAAAATTAATACAGCGACCACACCAACGAGTAAAAGTAAAACTGCAAAAAGATAAGCCAAAATGGATTTGTAGCCGGACTTGCAATTTCAAAATTTATTCTTTTCGTAAAATTTCCCGGCCTGCCAAAGACACTGCCTGCACCATTAAATAATAACTACCATGCAACATATTTTTTAGTACATGTCTTTTCTCTCTATTATATTTTTCTTGTGTAATACAAACAGTGCTATTTTGTGAATGCTCTAACTCTCTTCTATATACTATGTTATAGGACACTATAAATGAATTTGGTCTTCTAGGAGGTGGCCACGTAATAATAACATCAAATTGATTAACTTTAACAAGAACTTCATCTAGTATATCATCGGCCATGGGTTTTTTAAAGTTCTTGCTGATGTTTGAAGTACAGGACTACAAAGGTGACGTTGATCTACTTCTTTATTGCATGCAATTAAATAAAATACGTAAACACTAAACGGTTTTAACCTCTTAATCGTAGTATTTGTCACGTTTGGTTCAAGAGTAATTGTAAACATATCTCCACTTGGAAATTCTAAGCTAGATTTTTTTCGTGATGATGTTTTCTCGCCAGATCTCTTTTGAATTGAAATGTCGGAATTATTGAAACTATCATAATAGTAATTTTTACAGTCGTCAAATCCAAATTTTGATTGAGAACTCTTGTCGCATAAAAATAGCCAGACATTCTTCCAAAGTTTTATATTAACTTCTTCAACCGTGGGTCCGCAAGGTGGTTCAGGATAAGTTTTCTCCCTTCCTTCTAAGGCGTACATTTTAATATGGGCCGGTAATTGGTCTTTAAGTTCGTTGACGTTATAGGCCGAGTCTTTATCGGCTTCTGTCCCTTTTGAACTAAAAAAATAATTAAAAAAATCTGTTTACTACTAACATGGTTGCAACAAGAGAAAACATAAACAGTTTGGTACATATAAAGAAAATTTTAGCAGTTTTTTAGTACGCTTTAACATAAAACTAAATCCTAATAATTGGGGTGTTGTACTATTTGTAGTTGGTAACAGTAATTACAAAGTTAAATTAAAGGTAGGTAAATATTTTGGTCACATTAAATTGAAAAAAACCTCAACAAAAAATGTTTTATATTGGGTTAAAAAGGCGGTAACTTTAGTTTCCACAATAAAAAAATAGGAGAAAGATTATTTCTTTTTAGTACTGAACTTATTTATTCTGTTGATGTTTTGCCTCATAAACTTTTTAATCAGGTTTTAGTATTACTTTGTAATTTAATGGTAATACGTTGTAATTTAATGTAACAAATGACAATTATTTTACGTATACCGGTAATAAAAGTGACCATGGAAAACAAATGCTAAAATTAGGCCTTATAAGGAAGCTTGCAGTTGGTTTTCATGGTCTTTTATTTACCGGTATACGTAAAAATAATTGTCGTTTATTACATTATATACAACGTATTATTAAAACCTAATTAAAAAGTTTATGGGGCAAAAGATCAACAGAATAAATTATTTTACTTCTAAAAAAGAAATATTCTTTGACCTTATTTAAGTTTGGATATTATATGACGTGTTATACATTTTTGAAAAGATAATATAATTATTAAGGCAATTTAATACTGACTTAATATACAGGATGTTTCATTTAAAATTTACTAACATAAATAAATATTTCAAAAATGGGTCATATCAGAAAAAATGAAGAGTATAACTGTAATCTGCCTAAAAAGTTGCAGTTAAAAAGTTTTACAGTTTACAAAGTTTACAAAAAATCTCCAAAAATAAAAAAGTTATAAAGGATTGAAGAAAACGCACGAAATTAAGAAACAAGCTAAGTGGCTCACCCTTGTAACTTTTTAATTGTTTAAAATCTTTTAATAAAATTTGGTACGTAGGTATATCACATAGATGTTCCTTGTTATATGAATTCAGTTGTTTTCTGTTACTTCCTGTTTAGCCGAAAACGACCTAAACTGTCTTATTTTAAATGGAACACCCGGTATATTTTTGACTAATTTGTATATAAAATGACGTTTTGAGTATAATGATATAACATTTGCATTTATGGCACTTTGGGATAAAAAATAAAAAATTTAATTATTTATAGGTTAGATCTCAAAATGTGGCAAACTGAGTGTCATTGTATTCGGCATGCCATTTTCTATTTAAATAAGTAAAAATATACCGGGTGTTTTATTTAAAATGAGAAAGTTTAAGTCGTTTCCGGCTAAACCGAAAGTAATGTAGAATTTCTAAATTTATGAATCATTGCCCATTTCTGCGATATATCTACGTACCAAATTTTTTTTATGTTTTAAAAAATAAAAAGTTATAGGGGTGAGCCACTCGCTGGGAACCCCGATATTTGAGGTTATTTTTTTAGAAACTATCAAACCGATTTTAAAAAACTAAAGTCTGTTAAAGAGAGAATTTAAAAGTTTTTAAGATAAGGTATCACTTAATCCCGCTTCCCATTTGAACTTTGTGACGTTTGTGTTGGTGTGTTGGAATAACCCTAAACAAGTAAATTCTGACACAAAAATGTGTTTCCCTAAAAATAAAAAATAACGTGTTTTTAGGATTTTTTTATAAGTGTATAAATAACGGAATTAATAAGGGTGACTCATTTTAATTGGAATGCACTGTGTAAAATGTAAGCTGTGGAAAAATGACAGCTCGTGCTGTAAAACTTTATACTCGTAAAAAAATATATTACATATATTATTTTATAAACCCTTTACATACTATATTTTATTTCTATATTTGACTAAGGACAGTTTATTCTTTAATTCCCCCTTTTTATTTTTTGAACGGATCAATTTAAAAAAGTTAAACTTTGGAATGTAAAATTGATGCATAAATACTATGTTTTAGAGTGAAAATGACAGATAAAAATTTTAAGATGATCGCTTAGCGCCATCTTGTAAAAAAAATGGAAGGGGGGTTTTGTGGCACATCATTTAAAAGCTTCTGACTAGTACAATATAACTTTAGAATATAAAGTCAATACCTGTATCTAATACAAGGCGGCACTTTAAAAATTACCTAAATACCTGATTTGATTGCCCTATTTCCGAAGCTAATAAAGTTAGATGTTTCTATTGTGGTTTTTCTTAAAGTTCTTTTAGTGGTGGTACTGGTAATAATATACAGAGTAGGATAAAAAGTAATTTTTCTTATTTAAACACCCTGTATATTACATAACAAATAAAAAAATACTTAAAAGACCTTTAGGAAAATGTCACATTTAGCACATACTAGGTTCAATTCAAAAATCGATCACGAAACTTAAGGGAGTGATTCTACTTGACAAAATATTTAAAAAAAAGTTTTTTTAATATTTAACACACGTATTTCAAAACTAAACACACATAAATCAAAAACTAAGACGTTTAGGACATATGTTTATATGAAGTTTTATTTTTGTTGTAGAATCGTTTGGTTAAGTTTGTCGGTTGAGTTACTGTACACCCTGTATGTATGTAGGTAATTTGATTGAAATTGATGAAAACTTTGAGGTCTATTGGTGCCAAAACGGTGAGGTTTATCGACTTTAATAAAGAGTAACTTATTTTTTAAGTTTTTGATTGTCTATAAAATGGCGTACCCCAGCTTTGAGATATCTGTCAAAATAAAAAAGTTATGATGTAAATACATTTAAAGTTTTAGGTAAAGTGCCCTCTGTATTGTATCGGTATTTAAAAAAAGTACTTTTGCCTTAAAATTTTAGAATCTGCAAAGTTAGATTTGTGTGCCAAGTATCAACTGGATTGGTTAAAAATAAATGCAATATGGCTAAAAACAAAATAAAATTAAACTTTGACGGCTTGTAACTCGAAAACGAATGACATTTTGAAAAAAAATTATATGAAGCTCTACCCTTATATTTTGCCAAGTAGAATTACCCCTTTATGTTTTGTGATCGATTTTTGAATCACCCTGTATAACTTAATTAGTTTTGGAAATATGGCTATCCAAATTAGGTACTTGGGTAATTTTTAAAGTGATGCCATATTGTATTAGGTAAAGGTATTGACTTTATATTTTAGAGTTGTAAAGTACTTGTCAGGAGCTTTAAAATATTGTATAACTCGCCCCCTTTCCATTTAATTTTTTCCCAAGATGGCGCCCAGCTGCCATCTTAAAATTTTCATCTGTCAATTTCACTCTAAAACATAGTATTTATGCATCAATTTCATATCCCAAAGTTTTACTTTTTGAAATTGATCCGTTCAAAAATAACAGAGGAAGGACATTAAAGAAATGCACTGTAAATATAAAAATAGTGTTTGTTTCGTTTTAATATCCTTTACCTGTGAGGATAATGACAATAGTCTCTTTTATAGGCAATATGATGGTCATCTTCTTCTAAATATACATTAATGGAATAGTTGCTTAGGATACCATTGGTTCTATGTGGTTTGGTCCAGAAAAGTCTAATGGTTTCATGGTCAATTGGATATGCTAAAAATAAATAAGGTTAAGCCATATCTTTTCCTAATAGTAAGAACTTCACCGTTCCTTAGGTGTACGGGGTGTCAACTTATAAATGTAAACCCCACTCCATATCTAAAAAACTTATTTTAAATTTACATTAGAAACATAACAAATATCAATTAAAATGCTAATTTGTTGGGTTAATTTTGTAATATAGGCACAACCTGTAGGACTGTTCCAAAAACCTAAATTATCAAACCTGTTAAAAGATCAAAAGTAAAATTTAAAAAAATGCTTGTTTTGGCATTCATTGTAGGGTTTAAATCATCTTAAATGTGCTTGTATTGGCACAATTTTTTAAGGTATGATGGGTGGTTCACCCTGTATATACTTTGCAGGTTAACAAACTTCAAATCCAATTTTTACTTTTAATAATATGTATTTTTAACCAAATTACCCAAACTTTTAATTTATATTTATTTATTTTTTGTATTTTACGTAAAGTAATATAATGTGCTTTATAATTTCCTTTAGTGACGACACTTTAGGCAGCTCTAAATCTAAAATCACCGTTGACCTCCCAAAAATTTTATGGAAATATTATCAGTAGGGATGTGACTCAACATAACATACTACAATCTTAAAGAATTTCACTGATGCTGGTTTTTAATGCAAATGATGCAGGGTCCAGTATAAATTAGCATCCGGTACATTTAGCATTTTAGATCTGTCGAATAATTTTGTAAAGTAGAATTCAAGAAAAAGTCAGAGGCGTCATACAAGTAAAGACGGAAATTCACTATTTTTTCTAATCGCTTTGTTTAAATGGTGTGCGAGCGACAAAAACTGGAATACCTTGAAAGTGAGACAAAACACGACGAATTGATGACCCGCGTGGCTTTTTCTTGTCTGAATCCTACTATAATCTCTAACATAGGTGTGTAGGGGAGCCCACGATGCTAAATGGTGATTTACTCGAGCGCCATAGAGTCCTATTGGGTTGCAAAGCTTAGCTGATAAGAAGAAAAAAATGTTATATAATATATACCTTTCCATCCGCGGAGAAAGCGGCTACAGATTTTTAAATATGTCAAAAAAACTAATTAACTCACCCTATCCTAATCTAATGCGTTCGAAAATTTCTGATAAATATTTTTTTATTAATTTGATTCATTATCGTTGACGGGCGGCCTTATATACCAAGCTTATATTTGGGTAAGGTACTTATAAAGTATCCTTCTGTATATTAATCTTCTGCGCTGTAGTTCCTCCTCTTGGGCTCCCCTACTATATTAAATATTTACAATATCCTTAAACTTTTTTTCTTTAAATAGGATTATGATAATAAACAAGAACCCAATATGTAATAATTAAATTAAAACCCACTGTAGTTAATATAAATACTTTATGATTTTTTAAAATATTTTGTTTTTTTCAAGACTTTAAATTTTAAACTAATTTACATCATACCTGAAAAACTAATAGGTACATCTGGATCATCCGGTAGAGTAGTGAAGTTCCTGAGAGAGGTTCTGAGGCTTTGCTTATTATTTAGATAAATTCTAATATAATAATGGTACGTTGAAAAAATATTCAGGTTTAATAAATCGGCTGAATTGTTGGAGACAGTAGTACTATGCCAGCCATTAACGCTACATAAATCTTGACTTTCTCTGCCTTCGGTATAGTCCTCGTCGTCTACAATGAGTCAAAATGTATATAAGTTAATTTAAATAATTACTATTAAATGTCTATGTTGCTTTTGTGGCGTAATAATAAATAGTAGTTGCCAACAACTCTGATTGTGGAAAAATATACAGACTATCTATGGATGGGGTTTGCAAGAGGACACAATTTTTTGAAGAAAGTAATTCTTAAAAAAAAAATTCTCGTAAAAAATATGATTTACGAAGAGAAAATGTCGATTTTGTGTACAGGGTACGCAAACACTTGAAAAACCTGATTTTTCTCCAAAAATAAACTACGTTTATTTTTAAATTCGTTCGTTCTTAAGCAAAATATTTTAGAAAAATTTAGTTTAAATGACTTTATTATTGTTATAGGAGTATTAAAAAGTTTTATAAAATTAATATTGAAGTAAGCTAAAATTAATTATTTTAAATTTTTATAATAAAATGACCCAAAAACTCTTAAATCTGCTTCTTCCAAATTTTTACACAACACAATTTTTCAGCTGTAAACCGATGTGATTAAGGCATTTTTGCCAAATTATGAAGTCTAATACTAATATAATTTGGTACTATTGTTTTTATTGACTACAGTCTTAATTCCAAATAAATTTTCCTAATGCCATATTTCTTAAAAATGAAAAATAAAGGTAGTTAACTTTTGGAAAATCATGTTTTTAAAATTTTACAAACCATGTACATATATACAAAATCAACAATCTCTCTTCGTAAATCATATTTTTTTACAAGCAAACATTTTTCTAAAGAATGATTTCTTTACGAAAAATGAAGCTTTTGGTCCCTTTGTCCTCTTGTAAACCTCATCCGTAAGGTCTGTATACTAAATAAATTTAAAGGATCCTTTAAAACCATATGGAAAGTGGCTTTCGGTATTTTTTTTTTTAAATTAAGTATGTTGTAGATCTCGACTTTCCGATTAATAAATGTTCTTATGAACACAATCTCCGAACGCCTCTATTTTCAAAGTTATGGAGTAGGGATATATTTTATGCGTTATTTGTTTTCTGGAAGATTAAATTTAAAGAAAATATTATTTCGCTTTTCTCCAGAATAAAATTAAAAAGTTTTACATTTTAAGAAAATTATAACTTTTAGATAAAATTTTTGACTATAAAAAAAACAAACGGTTAGGTTTCATTATTATTTTTTTAAATAGTAGTGTGCAGACTTAGGAAAAAGATATAGACACATTTTAGTACTGTTAAATTATACAAGGTGGAAAAAACAAGGTGGTCTTGGAGTGTCCTTTTACTATGCTACCTAAGTTTATATTTTATTTATTTTAGCAAATAAAAACATAAATTTTAATAATTTGTTAAAATGTAGATATTTTAAAACCAAAGGTATTATTAGTAGCTTCAAATCCATAAAATGTAGGTATTTAGTATCTGCTTATACAGGGTGATGCAAAAAAACGCCTCGGTCTCTAGTACAAAAAGTGTATTATATTAAAAACAACATAAGTATGTCAAAAATATGCGGGTACTTTAGAAGCAACATTTAAAAGTATTAAAAATTATACAGGATGATCAAAAAGCGATCCATATCAAAGTAATGTTTTTTTTTTTGGTTGTAGAATTAAAAAAGGTAGGTTTTATAAGCCAGGTTAGATTGGGGTTAAAGGATTTTTAAAAATTTATGCCAAAAAGAAAAGTTTAATATAACCCACCTTTTTTTACTGTAGACTGTATACAGTGTGTTTCACAACTTATCCGAGAAACTTTAAAGGCTAATTTAACAATAAAAAATATGAAAAAAACCTTTTATAAAATATGTCCTAAACGTTCTAGTTTTTGAACTACATGGAGTTAAAAATTTAAAGAAAATACATTTTTTATAATAACTTTTATACTAATTTAGATATTAGAAAAATTTGGGACACATCCTATGCATTTAAAGAATTTTTTGACATACAAGAAAAAAAATTAGCACTGTTGTCCATGGGAGGTTTATGTTAAATATTTTATAATAAAAAAATGGTACGCCACTGCAAGTTTCTAAAATAACATATTATTTAAAATTCCCATTAGGTTGGAAACAAGAATCTTCTTACTTTTTTTTATTTAATGCACGGTTTTCGCGTAAATAAATAAAAACCATTTCTCTGCACGGTCTTTTTGTATGAATAATATCAAATTCTACAGTGAAAAATTGCCATTGATATTTTATTCTTTAATTAGATAGGGATTTGAGTATGTTGAGAAATGGTTTTCAAGATCAAATTTGTTCCAAACTTAATGAAAATTTAAAAACTATTTTTACTTTGGAAAAATACAGTAACGTACCATTTTTTAATAAAAATATGAAACATAAACCTCTTATGGACGACACTGATAAAAAAAAATATTGTATGCCAAAAAATGTCTTGGTGCATACATTTTTCTTAAAATATCTAAATTAGTATAAAACATATTATAAATAAAAACACATTTTTTCAACGCCGTGGAGTTTAAAAACTAACGCTGCCCACAGACGCGCAGGTGTACCCACGGTCTACCGTGGGTATACCCATGGTCTACCCACGGTAAACCTGTACAGTTTTTATTCAGATAGACCTGAGCGTGTGTGGGGCAATCAGGTATAACTGTATAGTTTTAACTGCACAGTTTTTTTCTCGGGTCCGCCGAAACAGTACTCGGGTAGACCTGAGACCTGAGCGTGTGTGGGGCAATCAGGTTTAACTACACAGTTTTTTTCCTTCGGTCGGCCGTAAACAGATTTCTTTTTAATGAATAATAAAGTTTAGGTTAAATAACAAATACGGTATTGCTGTGCCACAATATATGTAAATAGTTTCGTTTTATTTTATTGTTTTTTACGATTTTTTTAAAAATAAAATATTTCTTATTGAGACCTTTAAATACTTTCCTTCTTTGTTAAAATGTATTATACAGGGTATACTATTTTCGATGTTTAGTACAGTGATCTGCCGCTACAGAAATGGTTAAATGGGAAAAGAAGTGTATTTTTTAGTGGTTAGTTTAAATCGCTTTTTATTTCGTTCAAAATAATTATGGCTTACTAGATGTTTCCAAAAACCTTTTTGTCCACTTTTTATTCTTCCGTAGCTCAGTTAATATTTAAAATAGAAAAAAAGAGTAAATAACGGTGTTGAAGAAAAGAAAAAACGCTGTAGGATATACAAGGTGGTTTAAAATTGCGAAATATTACTTTAAAAAAAATGAAAAAAAAAGAATATACCTATATATGTATATATCAAAAAGGTAATTAAAAGTTTAAAATATTTTTTTTCCATTGATTATGGTTTCAGGAAAAATTAAGGTTAACGAAATAGAACAAATTAAAAAAATTTTTAAAAATATATGCGTTAAAAAGTATCGCCTTATGATATACAGGGAGATTCAAAATTACGAAAATGGTATTTTGCCAATATAAAAAAATCTATTATGAATATTTTTGTATGTACTTACTTATTTAAATACTAATACGTACTAGAAATTTTAATTTTTTGTTAAATAAATCGTTACCCTTTGGATAATATTTACATGCATTTTAACATAACTTAATAATGTTTGCATATGTGAAGATTATTTTAGTTAACACTTAATTTTCCCGAGTAATCATAAACGATAACAAATGTATAAAACTTAGTTTTTAATGCTTTTGTAATAGGTAGTTTCCAAATATATTTTTCAATTTTTTTGATTTTTAAAAATTTATTTTTGCGATTTTGAACCACCATGTATATCATAGGGCATTTTTTAATATGGCTTTTAGCTTTTGAGACAAAGATTTTTTGTTTCGTAATAATAAAAATAAAAAATTTTAGAGATAAAGTTAAAAGTCCATTGGTGGACACACTGTAAAGGCCCAAAATAACATTATTTTCAAAATACAGGGTGTTGAAATTTTTAAAAATATTTAGAGTTTTATTATTATCTTACATATTCCTCATTCGGTTTCGATTGGGCTGTCTTCTATATTCATATTTTCTTTGCTTAAAAAAAACATTTGTTTTGTCATTAAGTTTTTTTTGATCTCACTTTTTAAGAAAACGAAAATAAAATTAACCTAATTACTTGCCTCTCGAAACCCAAAGACATTGAAAAAAATTTAAAAGACACCTGATTCATTAAAAGCCGTTAGTTTAAATGTTATTGTTATTTTCTTTAAAATTTGTTATTACTTTCACATAGTGATATGCAATTAGTCTAAGATTCGAATAAGAAGCGACCTTTCCCCATCTGTTGTCGTTGAAACACTTTTTATATATTTGAACCAACAACAAAAACCTCTATTGGTTGGCTAAAAAGTTATGGTAAAGTCTATAATTAATAAAACAAAATAATCACTTTTACCTTTTAAGTATAGGTCCGAGTTGGAAGTATAATCTCAACTTTCAATTTTATTATCTTACAAAACAACCTTTAATTTTTTACCGTAAATTGGGAAACACCCTATATGCACTCCGGACTACCGGAGAGAAAAACTGCGCACACACAAGCTTTTATTTATGGGACACCTTGTATATTACATTTATTTAATTTTAGTATGACATTTAAATTATATTTATAATCGTTAAGTTATTAAATGGAGTTTACTTATAGTTTATTCTTTTTTAATTAAAAAAAACAACCCAAAAAATGTTTTATATTGTTTAAAAAATTCTCTTGCCATAATCAATAACTATGTATTTTTTCAATTACAAATAAACCAGTTTACCCTCGAGTTCTCAAAGGATGCTGGCTTCAGTCGCCTTTTAAAATAAACAGGTTAAAAAAACTTTACAACCTCTACGGTCGACCTGCGTGTCTGTGGCGGCTACAAAGGGGTATTTTGATTTTACTTCGGTCGCCTGAACAGGTTAAAAAACTGTACAGTTTTGCCCACACACACTCAGGTCTACCTGAATAAAAACTGTACAGTTCTTTCGATCAGGTAGACCGTGGGTAGACCTGCGCGTCTGTGTTGTATTGTAGAATTAGCCCTTAAAAGTTGTTGAAAAAGTTGTGAAATACCATGCATTACGTTACGTTACTAAAATACGAATTGTTTTAACATTAACATTTTAATTTTTTATTAGAAATTATACAAAGTGTTAAGAAATTATTATTTATTATCGTTTTCTTTAGATGTGAATTAGTCGCCTATTTTAGACGGAACATCCCTGTATATTGGCCCATTCTTGGATTTTGGGAATAAAAATAGGGTAGATTTCTATAGTGATCCCTATACTAAAAATGTAAGGTTTATTGGATATTTAAAATTTTAGAAAAAAACTTAATCGTTTGTTTTTTTATTTTTATTAAAAATATAATTTTTTGAGTTTGTGTATTTTAGGCAACCTAATAATAATTTTATATATTTTGACGCCACTGCCAAAAGAAACATAATTTCATATATTTAACTATTCTACAATATAGGAATGCACCAAAATGACTAAAAGATGTTTTGGAAAAGTTTTAGTAAGATATAAAATAAATTAAAATCATCGAAGGTACTCGAAAACTCAACTTAACAAGCGTCCAACTTCAAGGCTCCATAACTCTAAACTAGAGACGGTCCGACATTGTGCCTTTGAGAACATTTAATCGGAAAGTTTACATCTACAACATATTTAATTAATTAAAAAAATAATAAGAAAAAACCACTTTCCATCAGGACTGAGCGAGGTACTTTATTTTATACTTATACAGTGAGGTCCTAAAGTCCGTCTCCTTTTTAACTTCTAAACCGTTCGGTAAATTTTTATTAAACCCAAAACGATAATTTATGACCAAGATCTTAATTTTTTGACATATTAATTACAGCTCTAAATGTGAAGGCGACAGCTTGGCGCCATTGCGAAAAAAAATGGAAAGGGTAATCTTGTGGCACATTATTTTGAAGCTCCTGACGAGTATAGTAATATAGTAAATCAAATATTTGGGTAGTTTTTAAAGTACATACCGCAAATTTGTTGGTGTTGACTTTATACTCAAGGGTTTTAAAATACTCGTTAAGAGCTTTAAAATAATACGCCAGAACACCTTTCTTTCTGTTTATCTTTTTTAACAATATGGCGCCCAGAGGTCACCTTGACATTTATAACTCTTAGTGATATGTCAAAAAATACAGATTTTGGTCAGAAAATATTATTCCAAGTTTCATGAAAATATACCGAACGGTTCAGAAGTTAGAAGGAGGCGACAGGCTTTAGGATCTCGCAGAAAATATGTGGTCCACGATTTCCCCAAGATACTGTTATGAATATTTTTTTTCCCAGGGAGTCGTCTGCATGTCCGGTGGCACTGCAGCCTGAAGGCTTATTGTACCAAACTCCCTTTTATTGTACCCATTCCAGTACCCTAGTTCCTTGAAGAAGGCGGTGTAGGTCTGCTGGGTGCGTACCATATGTTTCCGGGGGCACTCTAATATCCCCGAAGATTGCCTGTCTTTTGTGATCCAGTGCCTCACACTCTGACAGTATGTGGGATACTGTTTCGGTCTCTGCTCCACATAATCTGCAGTCCAGATCTCCGTTGTATAATCCCATTTTATTTAGGTGTTCTTTCACTGGAGCATGTCCGGTGAGGAAACCTGTGATCGTTCTTAGCTGATTCCTACCCATTTTGAGTAGTTCTTTAGCTCTTTTTGTGCATGGTCCACTGATGTATATTTTCCCATGCATGTGTTGAGGAAGCCTTTCCCAGTGCAGTCTTTGCTGGTCCTTTACCCAGTTTTGTACCGCACTCCGGAAGGTACTCTTTGGCACTCCAAGGACTGGTTCTGGCCCGACGTATGTCGTGGCTGACCTTCTTCTAGCCAGTTCGTCTGCGTTTTCATTGCCTCGAATTCCGCAATGCCCTGGCACCCACATCAACGTCGTGTTGTTGCGTTCCGCCAGTTCCCTGAGTTCCTCGAGGCATTCTAGTACCAGCCAAGACGATACCTTGGGATTAATAAGTGCACCAAGGGCTGTTTGACTATCCGTAAGAATATTGATTGTACAATTTGTGCGGGGCCTTTGGTTGTTAATCCTGGCACATTGTAAGATCGCAAAAATTTCTGCTTGAAATACAGAGGCGTGGTTTCCCAGTGGAAAGGTCAAACGAGTGTTTCCCATCTCACTGTAGACACCTGCTCCTGACCCTTCTTCGGTTTTGGACCCGTCCGTATACCAGGTTTGACCTCGAAGAGAGAGTCTGAGAGTTATGAATATTACATGAATTATACAAATTATAGATGTTTAACCTTTCTAAAATTATAAACTTGTTACAGCTTGAACACAAAAAATTACCTGTGTAATAAACTGTATAATAAACTTCTTTATCATCCCTGCGTTCCCAATTAAGTGAGACGTTTGTAGTACCAATATATGTAATATTAATTTTAAGATCTTCTGCGGTGGGTATAACACAGTTAGCTCCATTAGAATTAGTAGATACATCTGTTTCAGTAAAATTAATACCAGTTTTCTCTCCAAATTTTTGAATTTCTGTTAGACATAATTGTTCGTTGTCATGAAATCCAATACGACCTGAAATTAAAGTTCTTAAAAAAATATGTTTACACACTTAGAATAGGTATACCTATACAAAATATTTTTTTTAATGTTTAGAGTATTAAAAAAACATACATATGTACATAACAATATTCCGTTTTAAAATTTTAAAAATTTGAACCTGTTCCGGAGATTTTATTTTTTTGCTCAGTTAATTTGAAGACATATTTTATAATAAATATCACATTCTTATTGCTACTTTTTTCTTTCTATAAAATGATGCCATAAAACTTAAGATCCAACGTTTTGTTTTTGAGCCTCCATCATCAACTTTGTTTTGTAAGGAAGGCAAAATATTTAGTATTAAACTTGATAAACTCGAATTTAAATTCTAAATCCGACATATAACCCTTTACATATATGCGATGTTTCGAACCGAAAAGCCGGCATTTACTATTTTACTATTAAAAATTAAGATTTTATTCCAAACGTTTGTGAAAATTTCCATTTGACGGTGAGTAAGCCGTCATTTTTATTTTTATTTCTGCTTAATATTGTTCTTTTTATTTATTTATATATTTTTATATAACTAAACTCAAAAGCTACAAGAATGAATGTAATTTACATACATTCACTAATACGTATATTAAATTAAAACATTTAATTTAATCAAACGCCCCTATCCACTTTATTTTATTAAGTTTAAAACCAAATATTTCGCCTATTTATAAAAAAAAGTTAATGAAGGCGGCTCAAACACGAAACGTCGGATCAGTGGCGTTGCGTGACCAAAATTAGGCGTAGGCGGAGTCGTGTCCGCGAGGCCTCCCACACATACCGAAATTTTTTTAAAGAGCAAAAAAAGGCCCCTTCCTATTTTTTCTACTTTTTTACACTTTGTATAGTTTTGCGAGGCACCTCATTTTCAATATTGGGCCTCGAAGACCGTTTGCATTTTTATTTTAGTATTTTTCCTCTATCACATTCCATACCTTCACCTCGCCGCGAGACCCCCAGGCGCGAGGTCGGAGGCGGCCGCCTACACCGCCTACGCCTAGCTACGCTACTGTGTCGGATCTTAAATTTAATGACATTGCATTTTATAAAACGCAAAAGTGGCAATAATAATGTATTTTGCCTTAAATAGCTCTTCAAATAAAATGGGAAAAAATAAAAAATGTTTCGCAAAATGTCGCTTGTTTCTGGATAATTTTCGAATGGCCGCAAATATTTATGTAAATTTTTTAAAATGGAATTATGTTAAGCATAAAATGCGCATCTTTGCCTCAAATTAAACCAAACTCGTATCTTTTACCGTTCCCGAGATTCTAAGGATGACCCTCAAATTTGTAACGGCCTGTATAGAGTGTTTCAAAATTTACCACAAATTTTTAGGAGCGTATGTCTGGGGTAAATAGGTCATAAAATGCACCCCTCCTAGCCAAAGCCGTACGCAGGAGGGAAATGGGGGTAATTGCGCCCCCTCCCCCAGGAGAGGGGTAAATAGGCTTTTCGGCGGAAGTGGGGGTGTAAATAGAGTATTATTGCCTTTTTTTGTCTTTTTTTGCCTTCCATCTCAAGTTTAGGACTTTTTGTCTTTTTCTGCTGTTTGATGGTTTTTTAAAATATTTTGCTCTTCAATATTTGTATTGACAGATGGCCTGGTAAGGTTTACTTCCGCAATGATATATTTTTAAAAGTGATGGCCTTTTTGTTTTTTTAAGGTTCGTGTTTTTTGTTTTGTTTCTTGCCCCCAAAAACCATTCCTGTGTACGAGGGCCTGCTAACTATAGTCCATCGAACTTTGTTTAACATCAGCAACTCTACCACAGGAAAATGCATTTGGTCTGTGTATGTTTATGATACACAACAAACAGTTCTCGAAAATCTCGTTTGAATAAAGCGGGAACATTTGTGTATAATTATAAATTACCTTGGACCCGTTACACTATTTTATAAAAAAATAGAAAAAAACTTGCTGAACCATGAATTATATTTATCTGCTAACTTGACCCAACCACATATGCCATAATTATTTTCCAAACTTTTCTTTAATCATTATAAAAATACCATAGCCTATAATACTCTTAAATGAGTGTAGCTTTTTGATAGTGAAGAATTTTTATGATCGGTTTGAGGTATTTCACGAAAGGTGGCGGCTACAAACAAACAAAAAAACCATTGAAATTACAAACTTTACCTCTTTATAATATAAGAAATAAACAGAACAAACACAATAGGCTGTGACTGCTTATTTTAGTAATAATGTATAATGTTTATTTAAATTTTAAATTAAATAAGTACAAGTCGTTTTATTTTGAGAGGGTCAAATTTTAAAACATATGATTATAAAAATGATTGATTGTAACTAAGAGACTCATCCCTTAAAATATTTGTACTGAATTTTAAACAGGTGTTAAAAATTTATAATGCACCAATTTAATTTTTTTAAATTAATTTTTTTAAATTGTTTTATTAAGGTCTGGTGTACCTGAACTAAATTTAAACCGACTTTTTTTTTTAAAACATTTTTTATTTTTAGTCATACATACAGTAAGCAAGCAGAGTTTACTTTAATAGTTTTGACCTAAATCTATAATAAATATTAGTAAGTTTTGTTTAATTTCGAAACTAAAAATTGTCTTTATATTAGTCTAAAAGCTTGTTCACTTCTATTATTATTTCTGTAGTACTACCTTTATCGAAATCAGTAATTTAAGCCTTTGTGGGTTCACGAATACCGGCAAAATCAGTTGCCGTTAATGACGCCGAATGCAATATAATTAAATTAATTATTTCGACACATGGCCCGGCCCGACTTACGTGCCGCTCCGAAGTGACCGGCTCCGGTGGGTTGGCCACACTGCCGCAATGAGCCTGCACAAAATGGGCATCTAAATCCAAGCTGGCAAAGAATTTTTACAGAAATTAACAGTTTCGGATTAGGTCTCGGCTAGAAGCAAGCATTTTTAAAAACAAGTTATTTTCATTTCAGAAAAAAAAGAGCTATATTATCTAACAACATAAATAAAAAAGCCTTAAGGCACCACTAAATTTAATCCATCGTATCAACGTTGCCTCGCGGACGGCGCATGTTCACAATTCTCGCATTTAGTTCTGACGTCGCGACGCAGGCAAAATCAAAAAAATAAATTTTATTATGAAATTCGATGATTAAATTTAAAACAACGTGATTTATCTAAGTTTTTGTGTGTTATAGGGTATTTGAAAGCGACTAGTGTCGGCTATTTGTGATACTGTAAACTCTAAATTTTCACGTGATTATTTGTGATATTCATTCACCTAACTAACTATGTGAACAAAGTATAATACATGAACTTCACGAACTTCAATCGATGATATTAATGCTGAAAGGTTCCTCGTTATCCATTTTGATAAAACTAATATAAAATATCTTAAAAAGTGTAATGTAACAAAAATGAAAAATAAAGTATATTTTTCATAGAAACCTTTGTTTGTTTTATAGAGAGGCGAGGGGTTTGTTTGGATTCCATTCAAACCCTTGAAAATATATCTCTAGAGTCAGCCTTTATGGCAGTGTGAAAAACCGCATGAGAAAGAAATATGACAAGAGTAGAATCTATCGCTTTTGGTCCTGCTGACCACTATGATTATGCAGAGCTAAAGTTTATTGCTTTTTAAGCATGTTATTGTTTGCACAGCTAAGCGGCAAGACTGCCTCTAATAGGTATGTTCCTGAGGGTAGAAAAACGTCACCGTCGTGTGACGTCACACTAAATGCGCGTATTCAAACACATACATGTCTTTGTTTTTCACACGCCGAGCGTGCATATTATGTCTCTCTTTGATCAATCGTTGAACGGGCTGGTTTTAGTTTTTGAAGGTGCTTACGTACGAGAAGCGATAAGTATATATTTTGTATTTTTATTTCAACGCGTTAAGGGGAAATACCTGTAAAATGCCATTTTTTTCATAATATGTTATTATAGTCCCTTAAGAACACGTCCCCAAAATTTTAGAAAATAATTTTCAATATTTCTTATATTACAGAGTCGGTAAGTCACTATAATCAATGTATTCTTATGTACCTAGTCAAATTTTAAACGCGTTATTCTCAAAACTTTATTTTGAAATTGGCACACATATTTTTAACAACAGTACTTTCTATGTGAACCTCTAAAATAACATTTTTTTTTAGAAAAAAAAAAAATTTAAAGCAAAAACGATGGAAAAATTAAGTCAAAAAGTAATTTTATTCTTTTAAAGCATTGCATTTCTCGAATTTATTTATATTTTATACTTTTTTAGGTTCACTGACAAATGATGACATTAATAAACACAAAAAACCCGATGTTCCCAGAAAAATTTAGCGTCCAGCTGCCATTTTGAATAATTAAAATAAAAAAATTACTATTTTATTATTTTAATATCTGAGCAAACTACATACCAATTTTTGAAAATTTTAATGACTCTTTTATTAAAAAAAATACGAAGATCAATTAAAATTTAAGCAATTACAGTTATCTCCCCTTAATAAAGTATATTAAACATTTTGCAAACTATTTACTGACTTTGTATAAACAATACCAATACCCAGTGTTGCTTTGGTTTTTTGCCTTTCCGGTGCTGTCTTCTTAGCTACAATAGCGCAAGAAGGTAACATTTGTTAAGATCACTAAAGCGTAGATCATTCTTTTACCACTGCTAAATACATAATATATTGATACCGGCAACGATAGGCCGATATGTGTAAAAAGCAATGTTATATGGTACCGGAACCGTCACTTGCACACGGCACTGCATTGCCGGTGTGTATGAAAACGCCCTAAAGGTAAGATTTTAAACATGGCATCACACTGCGAACCACAAAGGACAGCGTTTGAGCCATTCCCATAACCAGCACAGTACTGTTTACTCCCGAAGGCAAAACTGACATAAGTGTAACGCTCTGCCGCTGCCATCGGTGGTTTGCAGTCTGCCGTACTTTGAGACTGCTAGTTTTAACTGACAATTCATAAAGATTAAGGTATGATTCCGATATAGTGTGTTTTATTTTCGACACTAAACTTAGTGCTTGTAGTTTAGATCTGTAGATATTGGAAAAATATCATTTTCAGATTAAGATGACCATATTTTTTAAACTAATGTGGTGTTTTCTAAAAGCTCTTTAAAATATTTATTAAATGGTGTTGCATATTTTAATAATTCTTGACTTTGACAAATAAGCACCTGTGTCCTGTGGCTACAGCTCCGATCATATTTTTGGCATTTTTATCGATATTGTAGGGAACTTAGGGTCCTTACTGTATAACTACCTAAACTTCATGAAACATTTATCAAAAATTGACAGGTGTTCTTACTTAAAGTCCACTCTGTATACGAAAACGTATGCTACAATACCAAGAATAAATTACTGAACGTACTTGTAAAATGCTTATACTCTCCTTTACTACATAGCGCTTCTCTAGGGTTTAATTGAAAGTATTACAAGAGTACTATCTACCCAACCTCACATCTACGCCTTTGGCAGCCATGTGTTTTTAAGGGTGAAACTATCCTTATAGTGGGTATCATGCAGTTTTTAAACAATTGCATTAGAACATCATTGATGTAAAAATGTAAAAATATGCGGGTTATTACATTTAAAAAATACTTTACTCGTGCTGAAACTCTTTTGTCTTTGTTTCAAATGTTTTCTAATAAGAATATTGAATTTTACCAAAGACAATTACAGTTTCACTAAACTATAATTGTTTTTGATTTTACGGAAAAAATCACAGAATGCCTATAATCGTTTTTTAAAAAAGTACAGGAAATACTAAAAATAAGGCCCTGTTTACTTTAAAATGAATAACCCTGTACCTACACTTTGAACTAGGCCCGTCAAATATTACTTACCATTGGCGATTTTAAGTGAAAAGTTCTTATCAAAATTCCACAGCTTTTTCAGATTTCGATTTTCATAGACAAAAAGAGCTTTTTCTGATATTAAATTAACACCATCAATCCTAGTTAAATTAGGAAGAAACTCCAGATCCTTGATAATATCGCTTCTCGCTATTAACAGGTAATCTCGTATATACCTTATTGTTTTTAAATTTTCATAAAGGGTGCTCAAATCTTCTTTAGTTTTAAGTCCAACAATTGATAGTGAACCTATGACGTGGGTGCAACCATAGAGTCCCTGAATCTCATTCTGATTATTTAGTTCTTTTACAGTACAATTTTTAATACAAGAGTTGCCACATGATACGCAAAAACCGCGTGTTTTATTATATTCGGTTCCAATTGGACATTCACTTCGGCATTCTTTTCCCTGAATCCACCAATTTTTATCTTTATTTTTTATGGACTGATTTATATTACGCAAAAGGCATTCTTTTCTTGTTACGCATTTATTCTCTGTTGAACTCTGTAGGACGTATCTGGAAAAAAATAAAAAATATTAAAGTTTAGTTACGAAGCTATATTTCCTAATAGTACAAGATCAGGTTGCTAAAATCTGCAGGTATCTGTTTTTTAATCAAGGTTAGTTTATATTTATACTGGGAATAGGTTGCGACACATCCACGAGGGCAAGGGCACTCCACGAAGAAAAGTTGGCAAGACTGGGTAAAATCAAAGCCCGGATTCTTAACTTTTCGATAGGTAACGACTCGGTCGGTATCGACTCCTCGATATCCTTTTTAAAACCTATCGGCCTTACTTTCTCATTTGTTTTTACGTAAATAATTAATAGGATAAAGACTTATTTAATCAGGATAGGGCCGAGTTACGGAACTCGGGAGATATCGACTCGGAATCGAGTTTCAAATAAGTTAAGAATCACCATTCGGTAGCGACTCGATACGTTACGTCTCGAGACAGCGGTTAAGAATCCGCCTGCTGATGATCAATCCAGTGGCGCCTAGAATTTGGGCATTTCATTTCACATTGTTTTAAAAGTGATATTTGTTGAAAGATGTAATTCCAAATGTTTTTATTTAAAGTAAAAGAATTTACAACTTAATACTAATTAAAAACGGTTGTGTAAACGGTTGTTCTAATAATAGAATAAACTGTATATCTCCGGCACTGAACAACATGGCCAAAAAATGGGAGATGTGAAGACATTACACGTCAAAGCAATATGGCCGAATGTCGCGACCCTATATAGACCGACTCTGTTTTTTAATGAAACCTATTTTTATGAATAAAGTTGTATTATACATTGCCGTTTCTGTTTCCGTTTTCCGTTTAACGTTTACAGTTAGAAAATGAAACAATAAGTTTCCATTTGTCAATTTATATTTTCTGTTTACCGTTTCCATATACCATATCAAAAAACCGAAACGTCAAATGGCAAACGGAAACAAAAACGTCAATCTATAAATAATTCAGCTTAGATGGTAGTAGAATACAGGATGGGTCAGAACTTAACTAAGAAATTTTAATCACGTATTCTACGTCAAAAATAGGCCCTAGTTTGACATATAAAGATATATGGCGAGAAATGTTTCTTCTCCAAATGTTAAAACTATAGAAAAAAAAGATTTTGAATAGTAACTTTTAAAATGGTAGAAATATTTCTATGAAATTTGAGACATAGGTTTTAAACATCAAGGTGCACTTTTGCATATAATTATTTTTTTTTTTATTCTACCAGTGGCATCCGTACTGTATTGAGGCTGAATATTTTTAGACAAAAAAATGATACGCCGATGGTTTATTCAAAAATAAAAATTACTTTTTAAATCCTTATTTAATTAAAATCAAATTAAGCCAAAATTTGATAGCAATAAAAAGCTTACTACGGTTTTGTAGCAATTTTAGCAATTTCTTCGTGCACGAGAATGTGTTTTATTGTCTTACTCAAAAATGGTGCCTCGTACGTAAAGAAGGCATAAAGCCGTCGATTAATTAGACCAATTACCTTAAATTGAATTAAAGGTAACTACGGTCAATTTTTTTCAGGCAACCAAGGTGTAATCTATTTTACTACCAGGTATCATTCATCATAAAAAAGGTTTCTTTTAAAAAAGTACCTGCAGGTTTTAGCAGATGGATCTTAGACTATAATGTTATTTTCTGTAGAACTTTTCGTAAATTCGGCAATTGAATTGTGGGGGGTACGTTACTCATATGTTGAAGTGGACACAAAAAAGACTTAAAAAAACAAAATAAAATTATACTCAGAACTAAATAAAATACAATTTTACTAGCAAATAGAATATATGGCGTACATCCCCTTTTCTTAGTATGTAGCAGTCGAAGATGGGAAAACTTAGATTTAGAGTTTATTTCTTACTCATTTTTTTTTGTGTTTTAATAATAAATTTGCAGTTGTATGTTTTAATGTCTAAACACACTTGACTCTGTGGATTTGTTTAATAAAAAAGTGTTTTGACCCAGAAATAGTTAAACATTTTATTTTAAGATTGGTTTACATTTTTTTAAGATTACCTAACCTAATCAAATTCCATACTGGCGACTGGCGGTTTACAGTGTTTTTACGACAGTAGTAAATGGAATTCGTAAAATAGGTTTAAAAAAATCGCATAAGCCTTTTCCATATTTTTTCTTTAACAAAACTATAAAAATAGCGTTATGTTGTGATATTTTTAAACCCTATTTTTCAAAAAATAATTAGGCTAGATATATTTGCCTAAAATACCCAGTAGAAATAATTTCTTTTAATAAAAAAATTGTCTTACTTGAAATAACTAAGTTGGTAGCATTTTTGGTTAAACCGAAAGTCCAACACATCATACATGTAAATTTTTAAATATTTACATAAAAAAATTAGACTTGTGGGCATTTATTATACATGGAGTTTTTGAACTGTGGTGCCAAGCTGCTATGAAAGAAATCTGTCATTAAAATTATAGTATATATTAAGTATCAAACTTTTATTAACTTTTAATTAATTTGGTTAATTATATCAAAATAAATATAAACGGCATTTAATTAGGTATTTTTTGTTTTTTAACATATTTGCCAATAAGAAATTGTAACACCAAATTTTTAAAATACAAATTTTCTCCAATGTTTCTTTAAGGGTGTAAAAATATGAAATTAAGTGGATTTTTTTTAATGATAATCTTGAAAAAAAAGTTACTTGCCTTTGGAGGAACCTAGTATACGACTAAAAAATATATCTTATGATTGCGTTTTAAGTTTAAGACCATGCAGAACTTTTTTATAAAAATAACCTGATTTCGTACAATTAATAATACAAAAGTTAACTTACACTGTATACTGCCTACAGATGGGTTTTACAAGAGGACACAAATCTTTTTTAAAAAAAACCCTTTTTTCATTTACGAAGAGAAAATGTTGATTTTTGTATAAAGGGTTTGCAAATTCAATATACGGTTTTTTTTTTAAGATAAAACTACCTCTATTTTCTTATTTTTAGGCAAAATGTTTGTAATTTTATTTAGAATAAACCTTGCAATCGATAGAATTTTTATAGAATAATTTATGAAACTCCACAACTTGGCTAAAATATGTTTCTTTAAAATTTAAAAACGCTTTGATAAAGGTGGTTTATTCTTGGAACAAATTGGGTTAGTACCAAAGTCGGTCTATTCAGGTCACGACATTCGGCCATATGGTTTTGACGTGTAATGACGTCACATCTCCCATTTTTCGGCCATGTTGTTCAGTGCCGGAGATATACAGTTTATTGTATTAGTAGAACAACCGTTTATACAACAGTTTTTAATTATTATTAAGTTGTAAATTCTTTTACTTTAAATAAAAACATTTGGAATTACATCTTTCAACAAATATCACTACCAAAACAATGCAAAATGAAATGCGCAAATTCTAGACGCCACTGGATTGATCATCAGCTTTGATTTTACCCAGTCTAGCCAACTTTTCTCCGTGGAGTGCCCTTCCTTGCGTCCCCGACCTCGAACCGCCTAAAAGTTGAGGATATGTCGCAACCTTATAAATATAAACTAACCTTGGTTAGTACAAATTTTTTATTATAAATCATTTTTTTTTTAGAAAAAATGAAGTTTTTTTTTGAATATGTTCTTCCGTAAACCTCATTTAAGGATTTTTTGAAGATAATGTGACGTAGGATTTTAGATAGACAGGGCCCTTTACGTCACTTGGACATATGTACCATATGGAACTATTTTCGGGACCATAAGACCGGAGGACAAGAAAAACCATTTTGGTATTTTTTTAAATAAACTAACTTAAATAGAGGCAGCCCGTACTGGCTTAACTAAAACTTTAACTTTTTCTTAATTTCAGTACTTCTACTACTTAATTCTCCCTAATCTTTTTTTTTTGATTTTTTCTTCCTCAGTATTAGGACAATTTCTGTATATATACAAAGTTAAATTCAGTATTTTGGTGACTTTAGCACGTTGTTGGCCCTAAATAAAATAATATGACTAGACTATTTTTTCGATTATTTGTTTTAATTTTTTGAATGTGATTTCTTTAACCCTTTCAATGCGTATGGCACGGATCCGTGCCACCGAAGTTTATTCGGCAATGCTCGTGGCACGGATTCGTGTCGCTCGTATACCGGCAATATTATAATCATTTTCTAAACCAGCACTGCGTAAAAGGACATTGTGCTAGAAGTAGCGTGTAGCAAGGGTACGCGGGTATATAACCTCATTGTTCGTTTCAAATATTTTTTCTCCACGTGTACCAAAATGGACGCTAGTGAAGCCGGGCCGTCTGGAGTAAAAAACCGTAAATTAACATTTAAAAATCCTAAAAGATTACAGATGATGAATTATTGGCCATTTTAGAAGCTTCTAGTGACGACTGATTTTTATAAAGGATTTTGTGTTATGTTTGTTTTGTTTTTCCTTACACTTTTTTCTTAGAATACATTTTTATTTGTTTTATTGTAGTTTTCTAGTAAATTTTTATGTTAAATTTATATCTATTTCAAGTTTGTTTATTAATAAATATATTTTTTTACCTTTTGTTTCAATTCACAAAAATTCTGTGTCTATGAGCCTAAAATACATCACGTCACGGATCCGTGTCGCTCAGCATTATACGTCAAATATGTCGCCCAGTGCGCATGACACGGATCCGTGACATATGTCAAAAATGACATATTTTTTTTTAAACATAACGTGAGACACAAATAATCACTTTTTACCAAATATTACCCTTATGCGCAAAAAAAACAAGGCCGCTTCTGGACATGAACTACTCTCACCTTATAGCAGTGAAAGGGTTAACACCAAAATATTGAAATTAATATTAAAATTATTAAAAACCCATATACTTCTATACAGGGTGTTCCCAATAAAAAAAAGAAACCGTTTTGTTTATTGTTTGCCTTAAAAAAATTAGAACAATTAGACAGCAAACCAGGGTATGTTGTATTAAAAAGCGTATATATTATGTTTTTAAAATAAAATATTAAATGTTAACAAAAAATATTTAAATACTTTAAAATTCCATTATAAAGTGAGTGGTTCGAGGTTTTCATATACTTGTTTACGATGCAATAAAATATTGGTCGTAAAATTGTTGCTGGCACACAGTGCGTCGATATGTGGACAAAAATGCCGAAGTTAGTATTTTATATTAACTTAAAATATGTCTGCATTTTTACTCGTAATACAATAACGAGAACTAACCAGATAATAACAAGACAACTCGTTTTCTTTGTTTTTACTTTGCCAATATGGAAATATATACAGCTTTATATGTGGTCCTTTTTGTAATACAGAAGAGGAAAATGCCTTGCCATTTAATTTTTTCTTCTCAAGTTCAAAGCTTAACTACAAATAGTATAAGAAAAAAGTTTATATTGTTTTTTATGGCTAATAATCTAGAAGGTTTTTTATTTTTTTAAATATTTTTTTATTTGTGCGATTTTTCTTTATGAAATTATATATTTTTAAAATTATGTCTTGCAATAAGCTCAAAAGCAAACAAAGTAAGATTTGATATGGATTTTCAAAAATACATCATAATCCATAGTCTTGTTTTTGGGCTCATTTTACTTGTAGAAGAGTAAGTAAATATTTTTTGTAATAATTAGCTGTAACTATCTGCAACTTTTTATGAAATTTAATTTATAGTTACGAAAGGTCCCGAAAACACAAGAAACAAATAAAAAGTTTAAAAAACACTTAATTTAAAGAAATTTGTAAGTTTAGATTTAATTGTTATTTTACTTAGTATTTGTTAATGTTGTTACGTAATTGTAAGTAAATAATATATAAAGTTATTTTTAAAAGAAAAATTTTATTATGTTTATAGGGATATGCAATGTAATGGAAAGTTTACATCTGACATTTATTGCATGATATTTATGCCAAACAGACAATTTTTGGCCAATGTCAAATATTTATGTATTATAATTTTTTTTTATTGTTTACATTTCTGTTTGACATAAATATCATGCAATAAATGTCAGATGTAAACATACCATAACACATAATTTTTTTTCTCAAAAACCAAGCAAGATAAGAAAAATATTATAAGGCAAAAAGGTTGTATTTTTAATTGCCTACTTTGAAGAAAATACAAGAATTGTATTACAGTCAGTGGCGTATATTTTTTGTCAGAAATATTTGTTTTTAAGTGCCGCTCAAGATGCCACTTGACTTAAGAATTTAATAAAGTCAGAGCTTAATTAGTCCCTTGGTGCTAAAAATAACGGTACCAAATTTTATTAAATTTGGTTGAGGGATATAAGAGATACTTATAAAAAACAAATTTAAAAAATAAAAGTTTAACACCCTCTATCTTAGAAGCTATGCAATTTCAGACCTATGTTTATATGTATTTTTTTAAATGAAATTTAGCTTTTAAATAACCCCTTAAACTTTTTCCGAAACCCTGTATATTTTTGTAAATTGACTTATATTTTTTTAATTACCCTGTATAATAATATTTTAGTTTTGCTTTCTGCATATGCAGTGTATGGTACCCTACTAAATTATATACAATAACAAAACTATTTTTGTCGGATGTTTGGTCGAGCGTGTAAGGCGCCAGGTCTCGTTGAGCGCACAACCGACGTGAGGTGGGTTCGAATCCTGCCAGCGGCCAAGGTCAGAAATTTAGTGGTTAGCTCAACAAGATGGACAAATCGACGCTAATAGCAAGGAAGGACTAAGTGTGTGTTTATGTCGAAGCGAAGACGACTGAGCGGGTCAACAAAATCACCCTTATGGTACAGTAACATAGGGATGCTTAGGTCGAGCCGCGCTGCCAACCTCGCTTAAAACCTCTCCGACACAAACACAGCCTAAAGCCGGAACACACTTTGTCGTGTCCTGCGCAACCGTAGACATGCGGACCCCACTCAGTTGCTAGGTTCGTAGTCCTCCTGTGTGGGGACGAGGTCTTAAGTTGTCGCGCATAAAACCGTGGTTCGGAACCTACGTTAAGCTGTAGCTCCCGTCTGGCTGACATCACCCGGCGTAAAAAGACAGGGCGCACAATTAGCGCCTTTACACACTAAGTCGGTTTTGACGGACAGAGAGATAAACAATTATACGAAGGATTGAGTTTGCCGACTTTCCCCGTTCTCTGCGTATGAAAGGTTTCATTTGACTCCATACACTTCGATAGCGTTGGTCCATCGCCCGTATTTCCGTCTTTCGCTAATATGAAAAGGCAGTAAGCCGAGCGGCTTCAGTGCATGGGTTATCCTGGCCCTATTCTAAAGTCTAAACTATTTTAGTGCAATAGAACTAATACGATTTTTGTCCCGAAATCCCTATTTCTCAACGCACTGTGTGGCACGGTAAAATAAAATGATATTGACGGAAACTCTAAATGCGCATTTCAAGGCAAAGCGTGACATTTCTTTCGCAATGAAGCTTTGTCCATTGTTTACGGCGGCGCTGATTATTATTGGTTTTACCATAACAAAAGTTAAAAATAAATAATAAAAACAAAAATATCCTATTGGATTTGTCACATAACATACATACAGTTTTATTTATAATATTTCTTATTTTATCACACGTAGGTTTTAAAAGTTTAAGCATTAATGCAATGCATTAAAGCAATAAAATTATAATAGTTTTATTCATGCAGACTAATTAGGACTTAATTTCAGAAAATTGACGTGCTCTTTTTTGCTGACAAAGTGAAAATTTGTTAAGCATAACCACCAGATATTAAAAAAATCTGGTGCAGGCCAATTATTACTTTTATTGAAAACTTATAACGTTAAAAACATTCAACAAAAATCAGTCACAATAGTATATTTCCTAAGTAGTGCTGAAAGTGCCACTTTTCCGGACGTGACTGCAGTTGACCGAACGACGCGTAACGGAATTCGGTCAAGCAGTCAAGCTATTTTTTCTACAAGCGAAACGTAAAAACTAAAATTTTATTTTTTTTTCTTTTAACACAATGCTACCTAATATCCTACCATACCAAAGTAAAATTTTCTTTAAAATATAAAGTACATAAAAATCTTTCATTGCGACTCACGGAAAAGTAGTGAGGCACAGTGTACTTCTTTACAATTAATAAAAGAAGTAAAGATAAACTGCTCTTATGTTGTGCTTGTTTACTTAGTGTATATAAAAACTTACGCAACGACATAAATATAAATACATTTGGATGGCCTGATTTTTTTAATACGCATCGAGATCTGAACTACGACCTGCAACCGTACCACGTCGCGAACATATCTGGATTTTAAAACGAACGCCGTCGCAAATCTATTAAGTGTTGCAGTTTACCCCGATCCACAGCTTGTCGGTAAATTTACGAAACATCAAAACAATTATTATTTAATAACGTCAAACAAATCGCGCGGCAACCAGACAATATTAAATATTAAATATTATGGCTATTGTCCATATTGCAGTGCCGTATTATCCACTGGGCTGACTAGGCTAAAGCCTAGGGCGCCGTTTGTTAAATAGGCGGTTTTAACGGACTAGAATGAAAATATCCAGGAAATTTTATGACTATGAAAAAAAATATGATTTGCTTACGGATATCGCACTTCGAGCCGGCATCTGGTATGCTGACAAAGTACTACAGATATGACACTAGCGAAAAAAATATAAAACACTGAATATAATAGTGTTATTATTTCGAGATGTGATCAGCAAACAAATTAATAGAAGTAAAAATGATAATATTTGTTTTGTAACTTATGCAGCAAACTTCATTCTGAATGTTTATTAATATTTCAGGTGATTAAATGATGATAATCACTGATAGAGCTAATGGATAATTTTTTAAAGAACACCAGTAATATTGTTAAAGATAAATGCAATAATTTACAAAGAATTTGATGACAATTTTCAAAACAAATGTGATCAATTTAAGCATTTCTATAGGTGAAAGTTCTAAATTGGTATCGTGGCTAAAAATAATAGGAAGTAAAAATATTAATTGCACTTTTCCAAATATGGATATAATTTTAAGAATTATTTTGTATCTTTCTTCTCTAAATTGTTCCGGTAAAGAATCTTTTTTCTACACTAAAACGGGTAAGGAATTGTCATAGAAGTTGTCTAGCGGATTGGGAAACTGCTGACATTTATATTCTGTTTATTGAGGCAGAATAAATAAAAGTATTTAACTTTTAAAGTATTATTTAAACCATTTTAAACATTGTTATTTAAGACTTACCGACGCGTGTTTTTGTACAAAAAAAAAACAAATATTTGGTGGGTGGAAATTTTTAGAATTTTTTAAGTTCTTTATTGCCAATTATTTTAACGTTTTAACACGTCAATCAAAAATATGGTCAAAGAGATTTGAATACCAAATAAGTGAATTTTAGAAAAATTAATATTAAAAAATCACAAGGTTTTTAAAATTGAAAACCTAGAAAATTATACGTTATTATATAATCTTTAAATAAATAGCATGTCAAGTATATGTATATACAAGGTATTCCATTTAAGAGGAAAAATGGCATATTTTTTTACTTTCCCCATATTTTTGAAGAAACTCAAGATAGCCAACCAATGTATTTTAGCTCAAAGAATTTAAAAATCATATTAAAAAACAATTGCATGAAAAACAAAAGACTTACGCCACAAATGTTGTATTTTTTTAAACGGAACACCATATTTATTATTATATTTTTAAATTCTATGGTGTTTATCTTTTACTGGTTTTGAGTTATTGACGCTTAAAAGCTCACATTTTTGGTTTATTTAATTAAATATCTTAATATGAAATACAGGTAATGCAGGTGATTACCTGATACTTCAAAGTCATTTTTTATTATTATTATTATTTTTATATATATTATTATCAATGTATCTTTTTCTTGCTTCACTGGCTAATTCTCCACACTTGTAATATAGCGTTACTATATGTAGTTTTTCATCTAACGAATATTTTATTTTGAAAAATTAGTATTAAAATTCACAAATATGTAAAAACTTTAATGACTTTGAAGTCTTAGGTAATCACCTGTATTATCTATATTGTGTATTAATATATTTAATTACATAATATTAGCCGAAAATATTACTCTTTAAGCGTCGATAACCCAAAAACAAGTTAAAGACAGACATATAGTACTTTTAATAAGAATACTTAGAATTGAGCAAAGAATTCAAACATATAAATATAAATATGGTGTTCCATTAAAAAAATGACATTGATGTCGAAATTGTTTTGTTTTTCATGCAATTGTTTTTTAATACGATTTTTAAATTCCCCGAATTATCAAATGTATAAAAAAATAATATTATATAATATGTATATATAAGTAAAAATATGGAATACTCTGTACATAAGAAATAATATACTTTCTTATGTATCTATTCTTTAAATAGGCGTCATTTCTTAATTAGCCTAAGGTACCAAGTCGCCTTAATCCGGTCCTGTCATATTGTCTGGCAATTTGGAGTGAAGTGAGGACTACACCCTACTCATTATTTCTTTATACAATAAAATTTAAATTGTATAATACTGTATAGACAACAGGAATGCCCGTAAGTGCAAAATTATCTCAAAGTTAAATTAAAGGGCTAATTGTAATAACACGATAATTCAAAAATTTACAACAAGCCACATAAATCTGTTTTAGCCTCTAATTTATTTAATTTATTTTTATCCTCTAATTTATTTAATTTATTAGTATGATATACACAACAGTAAAAAAATATAAGTATTATCCTTGGAGCTAAATAACTCATAAATAATTATTTAGGTTAATTTTTGATAATGGCTGATTTACCACATTTTTTTTAACCTAGAAATTTAATAACTCTCCATATTTTGAGTTTATAGCTTATCGTGTTATTACAATACTAAATACTAATAATACTTTTAATTGAGAAGCGTCTTTACAAAAGGGAATATCATTTCTTATAATATTTTTTAAAAAACTAAGAAAAGACAATCTTTTGGATTCATACAGAACACATAAAAATAATATGAGAAGTTTCTATAACTTTCTTTTGCAAAAGCCTCTCTTTATTGAGATATGTGCCCTTAGAGGACGCCGCTGAAAATCGGTTTTTCTTGAATAACTTTTATAGTACTTGGTATAAGGAAAAATTTGTTTAATATGACAGATATTATTAAGGACTTCTTAAGATGGCACCCTTTAAGAACATTTGCACTTATTGGGACGCCAGGAACAGACAAATTAATGCCCTAACACATTTATATACATCTTGTATATTAGAGAAATATAAAAGTAGTGATTTTGGATAACTTAAAATAAAGGTTCTTCTATTTAATACAGACAAATTAATGACTGTTTTACCAAACCAAGGTTTTGTGTTGTAAGAACATCTAAAATCATAAGGTTATTCTGTTAAAGAAAAGAATATATTTTGTTTGTTTTTACGACAAAAATTTTTACCTCTTTTGACAGGTACAAAAATGTAACTTTTTATAAAATTACTTTCTTTTGTGGGAAAAAAGATAGTACTTTTTTGGACATACATACACGTAATTCAAGGTAGATATTTAATTCTTAAATATTTTATTACACAGAAGGTACAAATCTTTATCCTTTCAGACATTTTTTAACATTATATAATTTAAAATAACTACTTAAAAATCACTTTAAATTTTTAATTTAAATCCGTTAAAATACAAAATTATATTGACAGATATTTAATAATTTATTTAAAGGTTTCCATAGTAACGCAAGGTCTAAATGTGGATTTAAATTCAACAACCGACTAATTTAATAATTTCCATGATTAATTTTCTGACTTTAACATGTTTTAATAATGTGTTGTTTTTTCGTATTATTATTATTTTATTATTTAACATTAATCGGTCGGGATAAGAAATAAAGCTCTTTTTAATAAAAAAACATTGATTTGATCGCTACTTGAACCAACTCCATTATCAATGTTTTTATTTATATAAAACACTATTTGATTATTGAAAAGTTTCACTTTTATTCACAACTTGTAACACGTCTTTCGCTAATACTATTGCTTCTTCAGACGTGTTAGTTTACACGTCTGAAGAAGCTACAGTGTTAGCGAAATACGTGTCAAAAGTTGTGAAACAAAGTAAACTTTTAACAATCAAATAGTGTGTTATTTAAAAAAAATCTTTTAATTTTTTTTTCCTGATATCTCCTTAACGGTTGAGTTCAGAGCCAACTTTTTACAACAAACAATCCTCTATTTTAAGCTGGTGGTTAAATGGCTTAATTTTTATGGTACAGGGTGGTAAGGTTTTAAAACTTAAGGTGGTTTTTACCACCTGTATCTTTAAAACTAAGGCATTTAAAACAAAGGTTTATTTAAACTCTTTTTCTTAATATAATTTAAGGATATCCACTTATTAAAGATCAATATCTTATTTTAAAAGGCCCTGTTTAGCTTAGAGCTGGACATACAGCAAATAATTATTTTAAATACAGATATCCCAAAAACGACTGCTTAAATCAAATTTTGCCACACAAATTTCTTTTTTGGTGCAATATGTTAATAAACAAGAATTTTATCCAGAAGTTAAATAGAGAGTGGTTCAAAATAGTGTTGCGTTTTAAATGCCTGCAAGATACCACAGGTGCTCCTTTTAACAGTAAAAGTGAGAGCCTAGTTTAATTTTTCACTACCCAAGACCTCCTCTAGCCGGATATTGTGGCAAAACATCTTTATTAACAAAATTATGTATAAAAACTACATTCAAATTAAAATTTTGACACCCTATATCTGCGGAATTATCAACTATTGGCTAAGGTAAGTATGTTAAATTAGATCGTTATATTTTCCGCTTGGAATTTGTGGTAGAATTTTTTTCGCACCTCTTACAGACACTCTCTATAATGATGTGAGTAAACTATTAAAAACGGAATAATTTAAAGACCCCATATTGTGAAAACAAAATAGAGGGTTGATAGAAAAAACCGGAACGGTGGATTATCTCAGCAACCGTCAAATATAAATGAATTAAATTTTGTACCAAGGGTCTCTAAACATGAAGAATTTAAAAATTGTATTTGCAGTTTTGCAATTGCAATTATTTGCAGTTGCCAACCTAATGGTTTTTTTCTGTAGGTTAGGAAATTTTAAAATTTTAAGAAAACACTCTTGTTTTTATTATTGTAATCAATTGCGTGTATCAACTTTATTATGATCTGATATTATCCTTTTTTACTCCTGTCAATTTCAGAGATATGGCATCATGCTTTTTCAAAATTAATACAAACACGGCTAGGTATAGTCGTAGTTATCTAAAAAACGATCCAACCAATATTCGTCAAAATTAGTACAGGGGTAAAACTGGACCTTTTAAATTCATGAATAGCATGTTTGCGACATTTTCAAGATTCTTCAAATAAGTCAAGGAAAGAGAATAATAAAATTTAATTATATAACATTGCAAATGTAATTTCTGAATTTAAAATGCTCAGTTACGAATTTCGGTTGGATCGTTTTTGAGATAATTGACCCTAGCGGGTCATTTTTGTATTCAAGCTTACTGCTATATCTTTAAAATTAACAGGAGTAAAATAAGGATAATATCAGGTCATAATAAATTTGATACAAGCAATTGATTACAATAATTAAAAATATATTATTTTATTTAAAATTTTAGAATTTCCTAACCTACAGAGAAAACTATAAACTTGGCAACCTTGCAAATACAATTTTTGAGTTCTTCATGTTCAGTTACGTCTTGGGACAATTTTATATTTAACAGTTGCTGAGATAATCCACCGTTCCGGTTTTTTCTACTAACCCTGTATATTCGGACCCGTGACTATATAAACTTTATTTTATATTTTCAGATGCAGAATTTGTCCAAATTTCCTAATAATTTTTTAAACACCATAAATATGTGTATTTCATTTGTAGTAAGTACTGCCTTAAATAAATAAATATTTCCTTCATTAATAAAGATTTGCAATCATAATATACTATTTCTGTAGTAAGTAACGTAAATTTGAACTTTATTTTAAAGCAACCAAATAAACGAAAACAGTTTTGCTTATAGTTAAATCGCACTTATATTATGACCTACACCCATACATATACGATGTGAAAAATCGTAAACCGAAGCTATGAATTTAAAACAATTAAAAAGTTACGAGTAATCGTAAAACTGCAATGAGCGTTGTAATATTGTTTGTGCACATTCATTTTATATTTAATACCAGATCGGTACTTAGGTTAAACAAATGCCATAAGTTACAAAATCCTTTAAAGCAAATATCTAGTTTTAAAATTTTTAAGAAGAATATTATTATGTATCATGACAGCCGTCTTTATCATGCAAAGCTAATTTTTTACATAGAGAATAAAATAAAACCAAAAAAACCTTTAATTACCTAAATGTAAATTATAACAAAACAGAGAAGACCACAATAAATAAAATAGAACA
This sequence comes from Listronotus bonariensis, assembly GCA_014170235.1. NCBI lineage: Eukaryota > Metazoa > Arthropoda > Insecta > Coleoptera > Curculionidae > Listronotus > Listronotus bonariensis. The sequence continues at coordinate 21,752 of JACEGR010001548.1, read as the reverse complement.
TGCAGCCACGAACTAAGGCACGCCATATGATAAAATACATCTAACAAGAATCAAAAAATGTTAAATCACATAAAATACTTTTTTCCACGACCGTTAAAAAAAATGCTGCTTTTTTAATAGTTAACATGAAGATAAACTACTCCATTCTAGTACACTACATAAGGTGGCAAAAAAGTAACTTTTTTAACACTTTAAAGCTTTTTTCACACTTTGAATTAGTGTTTTAATTCCATGCCTTCCACAATTATCTAAAATATCAATTTATGGAATGTAACAGTAAACGCGACATCAACTGAACCAAACGGGCAAGTTACCTTTGATTTCGTCATTATTTCTTTTAGTTCGTGTGTCACTAGATTTTAAATTTGACAGTTTGCAAATAAATTTAATAGAAATTATTGAAAATTAATAGTAATAATGAATTTGGATGACTAAAAAATTGAAAAGGAATTTATACTGTTTTAGTATTATTTCTACAAAAAGTAAGTACATATAATTTTTAAAATTAAATAATAAATGGATTTTTTGTTGGCTGTGCTGCCAACATTAAAAATTAATTTAAAAAGTCTAGATAGATAAAACATGTATAAACTGGTAATTTGGGAAATTTTTATACGGTCGTAAAAAATAGATTATGTAACACATGCATATAGTGTCTTTTTTACTCATGGGATTGTCGCACTCGCCTAACGGCTCGTGCTGTCAAACTTCCCATTCGTAAAAAAGTATTACTTTATGCACTTGTTACATAAATTACTATAACAAAATAGGATAAAAAAATAAATAATCCAATTTGTGTTTGTGGTCAGCAAAGTAGTTCCCAAACAAAAAAAAAAACGTTAAAAAACTCACAGCTACAATAAAAGTTACAGAATTTTGCACTATTTCAGGAACTATTTCTTAAGTTTTGTTTTAAGAGTTATAATAGAGAATTAATATTTTAGTTCCTAAGGCAACTTATTGGACATATTTAAAAAGATAGAGAATTTTGGTAAATCTCTTTTTAATATTTGAGTGCAATAAAATCATTCGGTTGTATTTCGGAGTCCAATTATTGACAAGGGAGAAAAAAATATTCCATTTAATTATAAATACATTGCCTAAAACCTATTATTATAAGTATTCTAAATCGTAAAAAGATCAGATTTTTATTCAGGGTGTTTCTAAAATAAGCCAACAATTTTAGGAGGTGATTTCTTTATTTACATGGGGTCAAAAGTCAACCATTAGGGTTATATCGCTTTAAAAAAGTGGAGAAAAATTAACGTATTTACTTTTTTATTTTAAAAATTGAAGGCCCTGAAATAATAATAAAATTTAACGAAATTATTGCGGCTATCGACCATCTTGTTTCTGTGTTAACGGAATGTCACAACTATACTGCATGAGCAATAGGTTTTAGTATATCGGCCAGTAATAGAATAACAAAACAAGCACTTTAAGTCACGCATGTTAACATGCCGGTATTTAGTTAGATTGTATTAGTTAAGTTAATCGCGATCAAAAAGGGTCAAAATATGGTAGAATACCCTGCATATTTCAGGGTGATGTAAAGGAGTATGACGATATTTGCATATTTTTTGTTCCTATTTGTGTTTATTTAATCTTGTAAAAAACAACAATGTGTAATAATAATTAATTCTGATGTTTCCCTTACTAAATACATAATGAACATTAGGGTGGCCCATCTTAGGCAACCCTTGAAAAATAACGGGAAGTGGTGCCGCAAGCAACGTTCATACTGATAAAAATTAAAAATTGGTAATTACCTAATCTTGCAAATATAAGTATTTGCAAAGGCAAATTGTGTTATAAATGATTATTATGTTAGTCTTAAAGCACATTTAAACCAAAAAATGTATTATCCATTAAAACATAACTTTTATAAATTTTAAAAATATTAAAAAAACAATATTAATTAAGTCATTTTAAATTATGTTAAGTTTACTTGTATAAATAAAAGTTTATTTAAAACTATTCCAAGACCTGCCACATTATTTTGTTTTTTAACATTTAGAAAACGTGTTTTGTAATGCCTAATAACTTAAACCAAAGACAATTGTAGTTTCAAATTGTCTTTGCTTAAACTTAAAATTACATTTGCTCCTGGTCCTTAGCTAATATTTTATTTTACCCATTAGTAAGCTTAATGCCTCTCTTAGCTTTGTTAATTACTACGTTAATATTGTTAATAATTTCACAATACTTGCTGCAACTTTCTTTAGTATTTAGTTAGTGGATCGCTTTCTAAAAGTCTTGTAGAAAAATTTAATTTACAATAAAAGTTTATAGTAAGTTTCTGTTTGATATAAGTCTCCTACTATTACTAGTTTGATGCCTTTTTTATCTGACATTCTTATTTACAGCCCTTACAATTTTTTCTTAAAATCAATCTAAATATTTTCATTTAAAATAATTATTACATATGATTCTAATGTAATGTAATATGTGTATTACACATGTGTTTTTTAATACCGAAATAATTAAATAATTATTGCAAATAATAAATTTTACATACAGGGTGTTCACAATATGTTATACTAAAACGTTTGAGTCACGACCGTTTAATGCAGGGTATCTTACATGTATGCTTAATTATAAGTATATCACTCAGTATAATATATTTTGTTAAAACTGGCGCTGGAAAATATTTTCCTCTTATTTTACAATTATAGTGACCTTCAAGTAAAATGGGTACTAAAAGTTTTACGAGCAGTTTTAAACTTAACTTGCATGTCGCAGTAGTTTTATAGTAAACAGAAACGGACTAATGGAGTTATTTTTGCAAAAAAGATTTAAAAAGAAAAACATATTTATAAGCACTATAACTATACAGTGACACCCAGTCATAATAAGGCAGTTGCGTTTAAGCAATACATTGTTACATTGTTTAACACTTCTAAAGAAACTGATAAGAGTTTTAGTAGTTCCGTGAGCAGCACGTATAAAAAACAATGTAAGTTATTATTAACCGAAATATAACGTAAATAATAAGAAATTAAATTATTCTTGTAATGTATAATATAAAAATATTTTTGATTATTTTGTTTAATAATGAATCCTTACTTAATTAAATATTAGATTATGATCCATTAGACAACAAAACGTGTCTGGTACCTACATTATAAATTACCATTTAAGTATATTAAAGTGGGTGGTTAAACCACACATACACACTAATATTTTTTTGTAATACATATTAGATTTTTTAAAAATTAAAGTGGGTGGTTAAACCACACATACACACTAATATTTTTTTGTAATACATATTAGATTTTTTTAAATACATTAAAAAACCGTTTAGCTTTTCTTTAAATAGTTAATTTAATGAATTAGTAAAGCTTATTAAAATTAGTTTTTAAAAGGTAAAGCAAAAAGCCCCACATTTTTTATGTTAAGTTAAATATTTTTTTCCTGTCGGTCTGTAAAAGTGGCAATAAAAATAGGCAAAAATTAAACGCCATAATTTGTTGCTTTCTAGTTGCATATTTGTTGCCAAATAAATTATTTTGTTGCTTTTGTATAATTTCCTACGATCTGTTTACAAAACTTGGTGAGGATGTGACGTACATACGTCCATGGTTTTTTATAAATCATATATTTGATCAGTATTAGATTATGGTAGCTTTCTTTATGGCTCTAATTGTAACACCTATTTAAAAAAAAACTAGATCATATACAGTACAAATCTCTTAGAGTTTGTTTAGTAGCGATAATATATATTCTCTCCAGTAGAAGCTCTTCTAGTTGAGAAGCTCTAGAACCTCCCTTGTGTTTACGCTGAAAGGCATTAGGTATTAAGTTTTTACTTAAACAAGCCTTTTTAAAAACTATTTTCTAACTAATCTTAAGTTTTAATAAAAATGTTTTAACAAACAAATATTGGCTACATAAAAACTTACCTTCGTCTGTGCGAGGCTTTTCGAAACTTTAACACAATTCTTAATCTGATTAAACCTTTTAACCAGACCTATTATAAATATCATAGTTCCCTTCAAGACATAATTGTTAAATTTCCTTCTTTTACTGACAACAATGCTGTTAATGCCGCTATTCCAAACTCCGAAATTTCTCAATTTAATAATTACATTTAAGCATATACAGACGCCTCCAAAAGTGCAGAGGGTAGTGAAGCTGGTCTGTATTACACACCTAAATATTGGCACTATAAAGACAACCCAATATCATGGGAAATAAGAAAAATTGCTGCGCAGAAATATACTGCGTCACAAGCAGGTTTTTTTCCTATGTGTTAAAGCCCACACAGGATTAAAATATAATGAGCTAGTAGACTCAATAGCTAAAGATAGTATAACTTATGGTATAGATGCTAATTACACTCTCCCCTAAGTGACGCATACAATATTGCAAAAACAAATATAATCAATAAATGGGACGTAAAATGGAAGGGATATTGCAAAAATAAACCCACAAGATATACTCAGCTTGTTAGTGAAATTCCACGTTATTACTGGCATAAAGACCTAAATGTCTTTAGAAAATACATAACAACAATCTTGGAAACTTGGACATGCTTGTTATCCCGCACATCCCTACAAGATTAAATATTACCTTCGATCAATGTGATACGTGTAATATTAAATGTGATCTGGATCACATATTTTTTCAATTTAACAAGTATATATCCGAGATCAACACCCTATAATGTTTTAATCAAAGAGTGTAAAGCTGTCTGCCTCTTTAACATCCTCAATTTTTTTGCCCTAGAGAACCCAAAGGTAAATAATGCATTAATGTCTTTTCTAAATAGAGTAAATTTAAAATTATAAATTACAATTAATTTAGAGTTTTAAAAAGAACATAGTTATTAGGCTGTAGGTTTAGTTTTTCCCATTTTTATCCTTTCGTGTGTTCCTTTATTTAATGGTCTTATCTATGTGTTAAAAAAAGTCGCCCTGATAGACCGCAATGGCGTGAAGTGTGTGTCCCTGTCTTATATGTGATAGGTTTTTACTTTATTTTTATTGCTATTATAGCTACGTGATTAAAAATATAAACTTCTAAGTTTCTTTTTTGTAAGTAATACTTTGCGACTGGGTAAATGGCGAACCAGCCGAAGGCAAAAAAACCGATCATGAGAAATCGGAGACAGTACTATCTTTTCGGTAAGTTAGCATGAATATACGGTAAAAAGGATCGGTTAACTTACAAACTGGACACGCCAGCTTTACACCCGATTTTTCCAGGTAAAATTCAATATAAATAGCTGCTGCTCAAAAATATATTTGTCACAGTCTAAATAGTCAGCAACAATTAGAAACCGGAAGTGGGACAGCAAAAAATTTAAAACTTTAATTATATTCAGAAGTGTGTGGATTTGTCAGTTAACCAATATTTAATCTTTCCCGACTTTTGGTTTCTATTTTGTTGCTGACTCTTTAAACTGTGACAAACGATTTTATGAGCAGCAACAAATTTTTAGATTGAATTTTTCCGGAAAAACCGGGTGTAAAGCTAGCAGAACAGCCCTTTTTATTTTGTAAACATAAAAAAATCGTTATTTGTATTTTCTTCAGCGAAAAACAAATAAGCAGCAAATGTGTTTGAGCACCAAAATCGTTTACACATTTTACCTATGTTTGTGCTAAAAAGGAGAAGCCTAAGAAGCTAAAAAATATAATTAGGTACCAAAAAATCAAATAGTAGTAATGTTAGGAGATTTTTCTGCTTGGTTTATTAAAGTAATTTATTAACTTTAAATACATAGTTAGTTATTGACTAAGGGTACATCGTAAAAATCGAATACGATTGGACGGATTGCATTAAACCTAATACTGTGCCCTTTGTCGTAGAATTTATCGGATGAAGATAATATATTTTAAATTCTTTTAAATTTGACAAAGAAAAGTATATACAATGACAAAGAGAGCAAAAAAATAAAAATAAACGTCTGACCTTACCTTTGTAGTATTTTTTAAAATATTGTTATTTAATTTTCGAAATAAAAACAAAATAATTACGCAATCCACTAACAAACACTATAACAATATTTTAGCAAAAATTTAAGCCTATTTTATTTTCCTCTATTTCGTTTCTATCTTATCAGCTATTTTACTTAACTGTCATTTTTCAAACCTTTTTTAAAATCGTGAATATCGTACAAATTAAAGCTCCAAACCAACTGAACTCAATTCAAGTCGCTTGAAAAACAGAATTGACTTATATCTTTCAATCAAATCCCTTACTCAATCTAAAACGTGTATATCGCAACTTTTTGTCGGATTAAGTTTTATCCGATCGGTTGAATCGAATTAAGTATAACGATGTACCCTTGCTCATTTTTAACAAATTTCTAAAACTACAGGTCCGTATTAGGATTAAACCTAAATGCCTGATACATCATTTATTTTGTATTAAATTTTGATATTGGAATATTAGCCCATATTAAAAAAAATTGATGATGGTCCTACGAAAACGAAACGTAGCAGTTCAAATATAATACCGCCTTTGGATAGAGCAGAAAAAGTAGCAACACAAAGTGCAATCTATTTTAAAATCCGATTTTAAATAAAACCAGGAAAAAAAACAATTTTCTAAATTTCCGGGTTTTTTCTCCCAAAAGCTTTAACTTTACTCTCAATTAACCGACTTTGTATCTTGTACCAATTCCAAGATTGCTATGCCTATACTGGCCCTCCGTATCTTGGACACGTATATTTATAACTAGCTTTTGCCCCCGGCTTCGCACGCGTTACAATCGGAGCAAAACAATTCCCCTTTTCTATACCGTGAAAAAAATCGATATTATTATATGTATGGTGGGTAGGCACACGAGTTTAAGTGAAAATTTGCTGAAAATTAGTATAAGAAACTTTTGTCTACATTTTAATTTCCTGCATCTTTCGTCCAAACAGTATATGTCATATAACCGTTATGAACACGCTAAACTTGTATTTCTACTAAATAGTACACAAATTTGTTATAAAATTATCAGCAATAAAAAAAATTCAACGGGTTTTTTTCGATTTGTCAATTTTTGACTTTTACTCGTTTGCTCACCCACCATGGATATACATATAAACCTTCCTCTTAAATCACTGTATCTATTTAAAATGCATCAAAAATGAATAGTGATAAGAAACTTAATAAAAAGAAACTTAATAAAAAAATTTGGTACTCCCTGTACTAATAATTATTTTGCAAATTTTTATATTTAAGCAATTTTGTAAGCCTCTAGATGGTATAATAACATAGTTAGTTAAAATGTATTTTAGTTCTAAGGGTTTTTTAATATAACATTTTTGGACCCACCGTGTGTGGCAATTCTAATTTTTTTATAAACCATATATACCTGTGCATAATTCCTCTAAACACTTTTTTTTCAATTGCAATAATCAATATCGAATTTTAAATGTAAACTATTTTTTAAACACTCTGTATATGTTTTTTTCGATATTATTATACAATTAAGCTTTTCTCTTAAATAACTCTATTAAAAAAACTGCATCAAAATTCGTTAAGTAATATTAAATTTTAAATGGTAACTATTTTTTTTAAACGCTCTGTATATGTTTTTGGATATTATTATACATATAAACCTTTTTCTTTAATCACTCTATTTATTAAGAAAAACCGCATTAAAATCCACTGAGAATAGTAACATCAATATCGAATTTTAGTTATAGTTTATCCAAGATAGCCGACCCGTGCCCACTTCGCTGGGCGTTAATATCTTAACTTCTTGATTAATCATAGTAAAATATAGCCTATAACACTCCTTAATAGTGTAGCTTTCTGATTGTGAAAGAATTTTTATGATAGGTTCAGTACTTCCGCAGATTAGTGGACAAACAAACAAACTCACAAAGTAAACAAACAAACTCACAAAGTTAGAAACTTTACCTCTTTATTATATTAGTATAGATAAATATAAAAATAATTTCTTGGTAGGAATCTTGAAGGCTCTCTTACAAGCCTCCCCTGACCTGAAGCCATATGCAAACCATATTTTAAAAAAATATAAATGGTTAAATGACAAAATAATTAAATCCATTTTATAGCAAAGTAATTACAGCTAATAATAATGAAGTTTTCATCATAAAACCTTAATTTACTTGTCTATTAATTGAATTTAATTACATGATTGAAAGGCACTTTAATTAAAATAATACTATTCATTAATTATAATAAGATATGGGGGGTAATTAATTTTGTTTATTTTTGGGCCCAACAAGGCAGTGAAAATTGGTCGACGGAGGGCAGAGATTATTTAGGTTAAGTTTAAAGTACATGCGTAACCATTAAATATTCAAAAAATAAGTAGTTTTGTAGAATTCTTTTCTCTAATAATTTGCCGTATTTTTTTATAATTTTAGAGACCTTAGTGTGCATTTACAACCAATTCTGAAATTTCAAATTGACATTTACACAATTGGTTAAACATCACTTGTCAAATTCAAATTTGATAAGTGAAGTTTAACCAATTGTTTAAATGTCAATTTGAAATTTCAGAATTGGTTGTAAATGTAGCATCATGCTTATGCAAGGCTTTCTGTAGTTAAATAATCCCTAAGCGTAGTATATTTAGCCACGTACAGAATTGGATACAATCGGCGAAAATATTTGTTGGCCGACTGTATCTTGAATGTTGCACATCGGTCTGCAGCAAACGCCGCGGCAACATCGGTCGGCAGTTTGATCAAAGGAATCGGCAAGTCGCCCGTTTCCCATTTAATATGGAAAACATCGGCTGATTTGTATTTACCAGAGTTTGGCAGATACACCGATTTTGTCGCAATTCACATTCAGACGTGTGTTATATTCACGTTAAGCTAAGGGAAAAGGTATATTCGCTATAGTAAAGCAAAAACAAAGCGGGACCGATGCACTGTTGCGTTAAGAGCAATGGCGTTGCGTAACCAAAATTAGGCGTAGGCAAAGTCGTGTCCGCGAGGCCCCTTTTATCCTGTGGGAAAAAATTGAGAAGCAAAAAAAAGGTCGTCCCCGTTTTTTTTACTTACCTTTCTTGCGAGGCCCTTTAGGCGTAGGCGAAGTTATTCCCCTTTTATCCTGTGGAGAAAAATTTTAAAAGCAAAAAGGAAGGTCCTCCCCCATTTTCCCATTTTTAAACTTTTTTAACAGTTTTGCGTGGCCCCTAATTACAATTTTGGGCCACATCTTTCATTTTGCTAATTTTCCTATATCACATTCCGTAGTTTACATTGCCGCGAGGCCCCGAAGGTGCGAGGCCGTAGGCGACCACTTACACCGCCTACGCCTAGCTACGATACTGGTTAAGAGATAGGTGTTGCGGAAAAAAGTCGTATCAGTCTTATTGCACTAAAATAGTTTTTTTATTAATAATTTAGTATGGTATACTATCCTCTGCTAATACAGAAAGCAATACTGTAATATTATTATACATTTAACAAATTATTACACATATTATACATTAAAGTTGTTATGAAAATATTAATGTTGGCATGTTTGTTCAAATATTGACGCACTGTGCGGTCTGTCACCTTGTTTACATGTCGAAATATATTACACAGGCCAAAAAAAAAAAAAAAAAAAATTGTGGTCAGTACTTTGGGTCGGCCCTACCTACCTTTATGTATTTTGACGCGCTGAATCCGAATCTGAAGTCAGTTATGCCCGTACACCTACAAATTTTAAGAAAATTGCAAAAAAAAACATAAAAATCGCCAGCAATTTTTTAAGAACAAAATTTAGTTAAAAAATATAGGAGTAGATTCTAATTTTTAACACCCTGTATCTTCAGAACGAGAAATTTGCGGACCAATGTTTATATAAACTTTTTAAATATTTATAATAGTAGAACACTTTTTTTAAACACATTTTTTCTCTAAAAAAATTCAAATTTTTGGCTAATTTTTGATATTTTTTTACAATTTACTCAAAGGTTAAGGGGATACGGGCAAAACTGACTTCAGATTCAGATTATTAATCTCTAGCTGTTGGTATTTTACCCGCGTTAGACCGTCTTTTTTCCACGCATTGCCTGTGAACACTTTCACTTAGCTGATACGGCATAAGTTAATTTTTTTGATTTTGTAAATGAATAATAATGTGAAGACTGAAAAAACCTTACGATTCAACAAAAGATTTAAAAACTTCCGTGGCTATAAAAGATCTACATTTGTAAAAGAATATAGAGACTAGAATTAAACAAGTTTTCCGTAGAAATTCTCTCTATCACCACCGTCTTTTTTTATTTTCTTTTTTTTTTATAACCAAATACGCGGAACAAACGTCACGAGCGTTTTCCATTTTTGCTAAAACTAGTGTGGACGAGTTACACTTGTTTGTGTAACTGTTGGTCAACTTTGTTGCTAAAAATTTGAACAACATACAGTCGGCCGACAATGTTGGTTGCCCCGATTGTATCCAAGTCTGTACATAGCCTAAGTAAGTTCTGGTAAGCAAATCCTTTTTTTACGTCCTTAATAAACCCAAGACTAATACACACTTACAAATGGTAAGTTTTGGTAAGCAAGCCCTTTTTTTATTCTTTAATTAAACCCAAGACTACAATTATAATAATACATAATTAAAATCTGTACGTTACGTATTAAAATAGGTGAGTTTTAAGGCAAAATAAAGCAAAAAAAAAGCACTCGTTTTACAAGATACTTTATTCCATGGGGTGTTGTGTTTATTACAGGAATCTAGGAACTCAACAATCTTTTTTAGCAACTCATTTATCTATGTCTAGCAATTCAACAATCTTAAATTCAAAATTTTATTGTTATCTTATCGCCGTCTAGCAACTTGAGTACACCCTCTGATTCATAGATAATTTAACATAGCCGGTCTTGGCTTTATTTATTTCTCTAAATATGACCTTTCTGAATGGCTTTAAACGGGTGTTGAATTACTTTTTTACAATATGGGATATTCTGACGAATAAAAAGCAATGATAAAAATAAATAAATAATTGAAAAAATAAATAATTACCGTCAAACACAAAATTATTATAGGACGGAGTATCCTAATTTAGTAACTCTCTTAAAATCTCCAAGTTATTATATTGTGGAAAATTTGAAAAACAAAAATACTGTGGCAAAAAAGCGATCAGTTACTTAAATTATAGAAAAGAAGTAAATATTTTTGTTAATTTATTATTAATAAAGCTCTATAGAACCACTTTAAGTTATTTAAGTAAAACAATAATAAGAAAACATGAAGCTCCATTTTTTATATTAAAACATTTATTATTTTAGACATTTTTTCATTTTACCTAAAACAAATAACAGAAAGGCCAAATCGAGCCTATGTTAGATTGTCAATGAATCTGAGCGGCTGCTTTTTCAGGATTCAGAGTCCTTTTCTGCGTTAACTGGTGGTCCAAACATAGACAAAGTATATATTTTTGAAAACAAAAAAATATACCATTTCCAATGAACCTAAAATATTCCTGACGTTCCATTTAAAATAACAACTTTTTTGCTTATTTGTTTACTTTGCGATTGAGATTTGTTTATTTTTTAAGCAAATCCTGGCGGTTCTTATAAAACCCTAAAACTTTTCTATTTAATATATTTTTCTATCTCAAACAATAAAGCATGTAGACCCCGTTCAAAATATAACCGAACACCCGGTACAATTATACACTTTTTACCCTAAAATTTTGTTATGCTAACAAGCTACAGAGCTTGGTTGTATTCGAATACTCGGTATTCTGAATCGTATTCAAAAAACAAACGGCTGGTATTCGAAAAGTATTTGAATGCATCTGTGTGTTTGGTATTTAGTATTCGGCAGAATACTTTTTTGGTCAGTATTCGAAATTTTGTATTCAGAATACCGGTTTGAAATGACAGTATTCAAATACAATTTTTGGAGTATTCAAATACAGGGACATCCATTTAAATTTTTTAAATTCTCTAACCTACAAAGAAAACTATAAACTTGGCAACCTTGCAAATGCAATTTTCTAATTCATGTTCAGTTACCCCTTAGGCACAAAATTTGGTTCATTTATGTTTGATGGTTGCTGAGATAATCCACTGTTCCTGTTTTTTCTACTAACCCTGTATATGGAAGCGACGTGTTAACCCAGCCTATCAATGTCAAATGTTTCGGGTGTCTGACTGGGCAAACGCGTCACTTTTTTGTCGGAAAAGTTAACCACAATTGGTTTCACGCATTTTTAAACATTGTGCCAAAAATTGTAAGAAACCCCCACAATCCGATACCCAAAACATGTCAATGGGCCTTATGGTTTCGTGCCTAGAACACTTACGATTTTTGACACAATGTTTAAGAATTGCATGTAAAACATTGTGGTAAACTTGTTCGACAAAAAAGTGACGCGTTTGCCCGGTCAGACACCCGAAACATTTGACATTGACAGGCTGGGTTAAAGCGCCGCTTCCATATATGGCGGTATAAATATTCGTGGTAGACTCGTCAAAAAGAACCCTTCTTAAAATGGTTTAAAAGTGAATTATCATGAAGTGAATTTCATTACTGGCCCAGGGACTTTTTTACTCCTGGAATCGTCGCACTCGCCTGATGTCTCGTACTGTTACAATTTCATTCGTAAAAAACACTAGCTTTAAAAACAATTCAGATTAAGATGTAAAAAAAGATACTTTATGTGGTAAATAAATACCATTTTTAGTTAATGACATTAAACAATATCAAAAACCATTATTGTCGCCAAAATTTTTTTAACCTTTTATAGGTCTTGAAATATTAATTTCCCATCAAAATGTTTTAGAAGAACCAGTGGCTATAAGTATACCACACTTATCTCCACCAGATCAAGCATGTCATAACAAATAGTAGTCGAGTTTTGGCAAGTTTTAGTCTCTTTTAGCAAGACGAAAATTAAGTTTTATGTCGTTTGGTGGAAATATATTCTCCCAAGGAACGTTAAGGGAGCCAAAAGACAGAATAAAAAAAGTCGCATTTTTTAAATAAGGAATTTTGTGTAAATGTATTGTTTTCTTTTATTTTTGTTATAGGTTTTCGATTATACGTATTCCATAAATCATTGTTTATTTAATATATTTTCAGTAAATAAAGTTTAATAGAATAATATTATACTCTATATGTTCACGTAATTGCATAATATTTTGAAGTATTTCGGCCTCTATGTCACGTAGAGTTCTGTCAAAGGTACACACATGATCCTTATAACCTACAGAAGACCCCACCTAAATATAAATCCATATAAATTGACAAACATTTTAAGTTGTGGGCTTTTAACACCTGCTAATTAAAAAATATAGGTTTTAGTAAAAGTGTAATTAAATTTTAAACGCGCTTATGTAATCCTTTAATCTACATTATAAACCATTTATATTTATCATGTACGTTAATGTGTTTAAAACAATGTCGGTAAAATATTAACGCAATTACTTACCTAATTTAAAATAATTATTAAAAAATATGTTAAACGGATTTTTGTACTAAAAGCTAAAAATTAATTTGGTAAGTCCTAGCTACCAGATCGCACCAATGTTCTTATTAATCTGGGTGATTGATCAGACAAATAATAAAATAGTTGGACGTAGACGTAACGATTTTGTTATTTGTCCGATTAATACCCCAGATTATTGAGACGATTGGTGCGACCTGGTAGGTAGGACATACCGAATTATTTTTTAGCTTTTATTACAATAAAACCGTTTAACATATTTTTTAATATAATTTATTTTTAAGTTTTTGATTTTCTTGTTAGTTGATACTTCTTATTCTATTCAGTTTACTTAATGCCTCACTATAACTAACTAGAACTAACAAACGATTTTCTATTGAGGAAAATGTGGAAAATATGTAATTCGCCATCTTGTGGCGGCGGCCATCTTGGATTTTTTTATAGTGAGCTCTATTCTACGAATCACGCCTTTTTATTTGATACCCATATTGAGATAGTTGTGGAAAAAGTATGCTATCCGCCATTCTGTAGCGGCGATCATCCTTAATTTTAACTTTTCATAGGGATACTTTTTTATTTTGTAAAATAATAGTTTTGCGAAACCAAAAGAGCCTTACTTAATACAACCTCGCCCTTGCCTATGTTTATTTACGCTACGCCACTGGGAGTCATTAAAGAAAGTAACAGTATTTGTGTTTTATTTTTTATTACTAAATTTACAATTTTATTTAAAATAATAATTATGGGCACGGTAAGTATGGCAACTTCTTAAAAACAAAATAGACAGTGTTTTTAACTTTGGGAATAAAAATTCATTAACAAAAATTATTTAAAAAGTCAGAGTAAAATGTAACTTTTGAAATGGGTCACTAGGTAACTTCTAAGAAATTTTACTTACTTATCTGATGGACATTCTGCTTTGCATACTTCGTCATCTTCGTAGTTTTTACAAACTTCACAGTGAGCGTTTGAATGATCTTTTGTGCATCCCAAACATTCTACATGACAATTATCAGTAAATATTTGGCATTTTTCTTGGTTCCAGCAGTAACCTAAAACAAAGCCGTTTTTTACTTTTGATATTTCGTAGGATCTTAACAAGCATCTCGAAAAACTTACAAATAATAATAAACTTTTTATTATTATATATATATATATGTTTATTACATATTTTTACCGTGAAATATTTTCTAAATAACATTACGCATAATTTAATTTTTGAAATATATAACCTAGGTAATGGTTTATGATCTAACGACCTAAAATATTTTAAACGATGCAGCGTTGCCGCTTATACCAAAAAGTGGCATCAACCTTGAAATTTTAAATGGAGCACCTTCTATATTTTGATATTAATTCTCCACTACTTTTTTAATATTTTTATTTAATATTATCCTATACCTATCTCTTACGGTTTTTAAGTAAATAATTATTTTCAACTGTTTTTTTGTTCAAAACATGCCTCTAAGTAAAAAGCTCTTATTACTCTATCTGCACTTGTAGACAACTTTACAAATTAAACTGACTTCATATCTTCAATAATAAAGAAGTTAGCAATAGTACCAACTTAAGTTTGATCACCCCGTATAAAAATATGTCTGGAAACACTTCCTTTTAAGGATACAGAGTGTTAAAATTCTAAAAATGTTATAATTTTAAAAGCGCTCTAGATATTTATTTGGTATTTGGTACATTGCTTAACAGCAGCAGAAGACGTCTTTTTATGTAAAATATTAAAAAAACACCAGTGACGTCCGTACCATATTTGTATGGACTATTTTTTAAGGAAAAAGTGGTGCGCCAGTGCTTTTTTTTAAATAAAAATTATTTTCAAAATTTCCATTAAATTTGGGACAAATTTGATCTCTTGACTTTTTCCGAAGGAAGCATAATTTTCAAGCAAAAAAATAAAACCACTAAAAACTTGTTTGAAAATTATGCATTTTTTCGGAAAAAATCAGGAGATCAAAGTTGTTTCAAATTTAATGAGAATTCAAATTAAGGAGCAGCAGTGTTGCAATTCGAACAATTAGCTAATAAAAGTGGGTATCCAAATCAAAAGTGTAAAGTATTTACCATATTTACAGAAATAGATATACATAGAATACGATTTTGGGTTTGTGTCTTGGCTAGAAGCAAAAGCACTTTTGAAAACAAGGCAATAATTTTCAGAAAAAATGTGAGGCATCATAGTCTAAAAACCTAAATAAAACAAAGAGTAGTTTACCAGCTACAAAAACGTAAGTTCTTAATACACTTAAACTGCAGGCATAACAAATCAGACTTTGCACTTTTTGCTTTATGGCAAAATTGTTCACGGAATCTACGATGACAAGCACCAAAACACTTAGCAAAAATTTTAGACTAATTCTTTTTGTATTTTTTAATGCATTTATTCAATAAATTATAAAAATTATTTAAAAAATACGATAATAACTGCCACAACAACAAGAAAAACTTGACCATCAATTGTCATAGACTCTTATAATAGTTTTAGACCATACCGATAAGGGCTTTTTAACAATGCTGCAACCTTAATTATTTGAAATATCTATAGGGAAAAATAATTTTTATTTTAGGAAAAAGCAGTGTCGTACCATTTTTTCTTAAAAATATTCCATACGAATATGGTACGGACGTCACTGGTATTCTTTTTTAAATATTTTACATAAATAGAAATGTCTTTTGCTGCTGTGAAGAAATGTACCAAATAAAAATTAATTATCTAAAGCGGTTTAAAAATTATGATATATATATTTTTTAAATTTCAATACCCTATATCTTGAAAAGAAAGCGCTTCCGGACATATGTTTATTTAGGAAGCAAGTTATTTTCGACGAACAGATCCTTGAAATTTAATGCATGAATTTCGGAACACCCTGTATAACCTGTTTTTATAAGGCCTAGATTAAAATGTTACAATCAAAACGTAAATAGCAAATAACTTACCATTACATCTCTCTGGACATGGAGGGCAGTTATCATTTGGTTGTTGAAGGTGCAGATAAGTATTGTTACCGATTCGTTTCCAGTTGATTGTATTTGCATAACATAGTTTGGGAGCTTTGGCAATCTTTACATAACCTCTCGCAATATATAGTAATTTGTCCGTACCAATCTGTAAAAGAAAATAATACATTATTGATCTAGAATAAGGTAGACAATAATTTTGTTGTAATATTAGAAGAATATCGACCTCTCATTGTCTTAAATTAATTTATTTATACAACGATTCGGGAAATTCTATCTCTGCCTGTTTTCAAGTGTAAAATAAACTTATTGCTACAGCTACTAAGTTTTATTTTCAGAACATAAGCAACTTACTCTGAAATTAAAAAAGGCGAAACATCCCAGTCTGGAATCGTTAACGTAGGGCGCAAATTGAGACACGTATAAAGGTCGGGTCTCACATAACCGCAACAAGCCCGTAGCCGCGCGTTTCCCTGGTGAAATATAGAGGGATTTAGTGCAAAAAGTTCTCAATTTAATAAAATTGCAGTAATATGAGTCAGTTATACCACCCTTTAAATTACACCTATGTAATTGTAAAATAAACATTTAAAAATAAGGTCTCACAGTTTTAAAGTTATGCCACACATAACAGCACCGTAGCATGGCATGGTGTCTTGGTTTTGAAATGTACCATTGTAATCAAATGCCATAGGCTTAATATTACCGCACCGTGCCCGACCACATACGACACACAAAAAATAATAATGGGTTTATAAGTTTTACTTACATTTTATTTACAAGATGTAACAATAAAATTATGTTACATTTTTTATTACTTATTAAATCACTTTTTCTTCTTTTGTTTGTTTACAACAATTAACCTTAAATCACTCCCACTAGAAACTTTTTATTTTTAAACGTAATGAACTGAAGTAAAAGATTACGCCTGGTAAACTCAAAGCTTAGTTCGGGGAACATCGGCGCTATCCGATCCACGTTTGATTTTATTGTCTGGGCATGAGTCGGACCGTACGATGTATCACCGTCGAAATTAAAAATTTTAAACAAAACGCATCGAGGCACGGTCGTGCTACGGTGCGGGTCTTGTGGGGCATCGGTGCGGTTATGTGTGGCCAGACTTTTACCTATACTACACTAAAAGTTTGGATAAAAAGGGACAGAGATAAGTAGAAAAATCTGTTTTATTTAAGTAAATAGATATACATACATAAAACAATAGACTCAGCTTACAACACAGACAATTTTCTTTTTTAAATATGTTTGTTAAGGCATAAAAAGTTCTTTAAAAAAGTTCCGAATTGATTTGCCCCACTTTCCTCTATTACCGTGAAATCGGGCTCGGTGCGGTTATGTGCAGCACAGCACGTACTTTTGTAACTTATGAAATTAAATTATCCAGCGCAAATTGACTAGCGACGTGTCTACTCGAAAAGACATTGATTTTTGTGACAGTGACATAGTTTCTCGCGTCGCACGCGTTAAACGCGTCATAATTGGAAGCTTGACTGCACCGCAAGCCGCGTCTTATTGTAGCCGGCCCCTAAAAATACTGTCTATGTTTAAAACAAACAAATTATTTTACATTATTTTTAACTTTTCTACCCTAAATGCTCCAGCATCAACAACTCCGTAGTCATTTGCAAAACGCCGTCAAAATTGCTGCCTATTTCCAGTTTTTTTTTTTAGTTTAGAAAAATATTGTGACCTGATGACCAAATTTTGACTACGGATTTATATTCAGGGGGCAAAAATACATCGAAAAAAGAATAAAAAATCAACATGCAAAATTATTAACCATTGTTTATTTTTTAAATAAAAATTACTAAAAAAATATTTTCAAAAATAATATACAGGGTGTTACAAGTTCTGCAGGGCACCATTAGGATCTCGAAGACGAAAAAGAGATGGTTGCTTAAATTAGAGCAAGGTTGCACATTTTCTTGCTTAAAAATATTCCGTTTTAAAAATTTAAATATTTGCAGCCGTTCCGGAAGTATTCGATAAAAAATGAAATTTTGCGAAACATTTTTTTCTTTCTCTATTTATTTAAAGAGATATTTTAAAAACAAATAATACATTAAAGCAAAATATTATTTGGCTTTTTTCCAGAATAAAATTAAAAAGTTTATTATACATTTCAAGAAAACTAAAACTTTTATATACTATGAAAACTATTCTGTTCTTACACAATATAATAAAAGTTATGAAAGTTATTTACGATACAAAGAGTTCTCAAGGTTCATTAGCTCTCGGTTGAAATTATTTTAATCCAATAAAATAAAATCTTAACAACCGAGAGGTAATGACCCTTGTTTATAGATTGAAACCTTTGTATCGGAAGTAACTTAATATTAAATATTTCATTATTTTATTTCTTTTAAAGTAATCATAACTTTTATTATTTTGTGAAGAAAAGTTCTTCATAGTATATAAAAGTTTTAGTTTTCTTAAAATGTTTATAAATTTTTAATTTTATTCTGGAGAAAATCCAAATAATATTTTGCTTAAACGGTAATCTCCCAAAAAGCAAATAAAGCATTAAATACTTTATCATTTGGCTAAACATTTTTCACTATTCTTTTTACCTGGGTAAGATACCTAATAAGTGTATTTTTACCAGTAAATTTTTTCAAAAGTAATATCAAACTCTAAAATGTGCCATAAGACATTTCATTTTTAATATATATTTTTTAGTTTTCTAACAAGTTTATCAGTAAGTTGTTAGGTAAACTGTTTACCACATTTTTGGTAAACTATTTACCACATTTTTGAGACGCAACCATTGGCCCTGTTCCCGTCTGTCGTCTTGTTAAGATTTTATTTTATTTTTTTATTTATTATATTGTGTAAGAACAGAATAGTTCTTCATACTATATAAAAGTTTTAGTTTTTCTTAAAATGTTTAATAAACTTTTTAATTTTATTCTGGAGAAAATTCAAATAATATTTTGCTTAAATGTAATCTCCCAAAAGCAAATAAAGCATTAAATACTTTATTATTTGACTAAACATTTTTTACTATTCTTTTTACCTGGGTAAGATACCTAATAGGTGCATCTTTTACCAGTAAATTTTTTCAAAAGTAATTTCAAACTCTATGTCCATAAGACATTTCATTTTTAATATGTATTTTTTAGTTTTTTAACAAGTTTATCAGTAAGTTGTTGGGTAAACTGTTTACCACATTTTTAGTAAACTATTTACCACATTTTTGAGACGCAACCATTGGCCCTGTTCCCGTCTGGCGTCTTGTTAAGATTTTATTTTATTTTTTATTTATTATATTGTGTAAGAACAGAATAGTTCTTTATAGTATATAAAAGTTTTAGTTTTCTTAAAATGTTTAATAAACTTTTAAATTTTATTCTGAAGAAAAGCCAAATAATATTTTGCTTAAACGTAATCTCCCAGAAAATAAATACAGCATTAACTAAATAACACATTATCATTGTCTCCTTTTCTGTTCCATATAAAAGGATGTAAATAAATTTAATATCCGACCTCCGTCTTTGAGCCACCACCATCAACTTTGCTTTCTTAAATAGGCGGGCTATTTCATTTTAAACTGAATCAACTCGTATTTTCATTCTTAGTCCAACGACATAATACGCTTTACATTTATGCGACGTTTCGAACCAAAAACCATCATTCACCATGTTTCCAATTCAATAATAATGATTTTATTTCAATCGTTCGAGGAACTTTGGAAAATTTTCGTTCGCAGGTGGGTATGCATCAATTTTTTATAATAGCGTTTGATAAAATTAAATGCTTCATTTAATGCCTGCAAGTAAATGTATGTAAATTAGATACATTTTTGTATCTTGTTAGTTAAATTATAAATAAATAAGTAAATAATAGGAATTATAATAGGGAGTGGTGATAAAAAAATAGATGCATAAATGAAAATTTTCACGATCGCTTGGAATAAATTCGTAATTTTTAATGGGTGTAAATGATGGTTTTTTGGTTCGAAATGTCGCATAATTGTAAAGTTTAATATGTCGTTAAATTTATAATTAAAATACAAGTTTATTAAGTTAAAAATCAAATATTCCGCCCATTAAAAAAACAAAGTTGATGATGGTGGTTTGATGACAAAACGTCAGATATCTAATGACATCTTTTTATAGTACAGAAAAAGTGGCAATGATAATGTCCCATCTGTTTCCAAATATCTCTTTAAATTAACTGAGAAAAAAATATAAACCGTTTCGCAAAAATTTTGATTTCTTCCGAATAATTTCGGAACGCTGCAAATTTTTAAATTTTTAAAAGGGAATATTGTTAAGCCTAAAAATGCTCAACTTTGCTCTTATTTAAGCAACCCCGTATCTTTTACTGTCTTCGAGATCCTAATGGTTTTCCTCGAATTGGTAACACCCTGCATAAAAAATAAAGAGTAAACCATGTTTTTATTTTCATTTAATATATGTTAGGTTAGAGGTTTATGATTGATTCGCTCAAACGTTACTTTATCTATGGAAAATAAATTTATTAATATTCTTGGAAAAGCATAAATTTCAAATTATATTAGCAATGTAAACAACTTAGCTTATTATTCGCATTCTGTATTGATATTAAGGTAATATGCTAATAAAGACAATAGTGTTATAGACACAAAGCTGGTATTACATTATTAGTCATATTTTCTGTCAAGTTTTCCGAATAAAATTTGGCTTCAATAAATATTTAATATTTAGGAATACAGATATTTTTTGGTGTACTTGTTAAAATAAGTATTCTTGACAAGCAGTCAAAATCATTATATTATATAGAAATGAAAGAGAGCTAAATGAAGCTCCTTACTGCTTGTTAGTTTCTAGCACTGCAAGGTAGTCCGTCGAAACACTGTTCCGATCTGACGATGCAGACAGTGTTGCCAGGTGAGTCAAAGCTTTTTGCGGTAACTGGAACTGAAAAATACGGTAGAAAAGGGTAGATATACCATCAGTGGCGACGCCAGCTTTTAGATTTAGAAGTGGCCAAGGGTGTCCAAACATGTTTAATGTTTTTTAATTATTTTTTGAGGTATGAAATTTTTGAAGAGCAATAACAAAAGTCCTCAACTGAAAATAACTAAATTACTTAGATTTCTTGTCCAGTGTTATTGCTTTTCTTCCACAATAATTGAAGAGCAAAAAAGGAAAATGTCCTCACTTCTAAATGCGTTTCATAATAATATATTTAACTTTTTACTTCCAAAGACCGAGAAGCTAAGCTTCTAAAAAATGGGAATTATGAATAAGGGATATTATAGAACTAACGGCTGTATTCACTGAGCTCTGACAAATATTTATCAGACTGATAGCCTGCTTTCTAAATAGGCTATCAGTCTGATAAATATTGGTCAGAGCTAACGGAATACGGCCGTTAAAGTGTTGTGTTGAATAAGACACATTTTACCGGG